>CM060691.1:105250466-105336090 GCA_030686995.1 Artemisia argyi
TAACTCGACCCTTAACTCAAAAAAGTTAAGGTTTCACTCACTCTCCACGTTACCATACCTTGTGCTCTAACTGTTTGATTGGATTCCAAGTCACTAATCATGTGATCCGCCCAAAAAGATAAAGAGTGCATTTTGAAAAAGGAGTATTAACCAAGTTTTTTCAAAGATAGATAAAACGTAACGAGCATGCGGTGGCACAAATCCCAAAGGGGATGGAAGTCACATAAACGGACGAGATAGCTCAGGTATCGAAGCATAATATCTTAGTCGCAAGGCAAGCATGCTATTACCCATTGGGTAACAGTGGGGATCACCACCCATAAACTGGAGGTAAAGACAAAGAACATTGCCTATAAATACCAACCACTTGCTCATTTGAGGCTAACTTCTAACACATACATATACACAGACATTGCTCCATAAACGAGTACTTACTCTCACGCCCGAGGTTGATTGTGGGAGATCCCTCCGAAGGTGAGACTACGGTGTTTCATCTAAGCAGGTTCATATGCGTGAAGCTATATATTCCTAAGAACAAACGACAAACTATCGTAAGGGTTATTGTACAAAGATGTTACTAAAGTTTGCATGAATGTTGTCCTAAGGTAATATAGTTTCAAACCTGTCATCCAGGTTACTCAACTTAATGTGACCGGTTAAATTTGTTACTGTGTTTTGAGGAACCTAGAGTTACCGGTGAAAATCCTACGTGGCGTGCATTTTTTGTCATTTACCCAACTTCTTGCGACCGGTTATATTTTTCATCCAAGTTATATTTATGTTAATTTAACCATTTTTATATGTTTTCATACGTCTTTATCCGCTTTTATACATTTTCATACGTTTTTATCTATTATAGTCCGTTTTCATATGTTTTTATATGTTTTCATCTATTTTTATCCGTTTTTATATGTTTTCGTCTGTTTATACATTTTTGTCCGGTTTTATATGTTTTCATACGTTTTCGCCCGTTTCTTATGTTTTCATATGCTTTTTTCTATTTTTATATTTTTTTCGTCTGTTTTCAAATGTTTTCATCGTTTTATCTATTTTCATCTGTATTATACGTTCTTGTCTGTTTTAATACGTACGAAAACGTATAAATACATATGAAATTAGATAAAAACGTATGAAAGCGTATAAAAACATATGAAAACATATAATAACGGATAAAAATGTATGAAAACGTATAAAGAAAGTATAAGAACGTATAAAACGGACGAAAGTGTAAAGAGAGTCTTTCGCGTAAATGGACGAAAATGTATATAAATAGATGAATACGATATAAATGTATGAAAACAAATAAAAACGAATAAAAATGTATGAAAACGTAAGAAATATATATAAAAACGGACCTAAATGTATAATGACAGACGAAAATGTATAAAAACGGATAAAAATGTATACATATAATATTGCTCCTAAGGTTCACGAAACACAAGCCTTGATAGTCATGTATGCAATCACCTACACCACGAATCATGTAGATGACGAAGGGCCCTCAAGGAAAATTACGCTAATTTCCCGAAAGTACGAATATAGCTCACCTCCTGCCAACTATCTGTATTGACTTAGGTGGGTTGCCAGCCCCTATAGATCTATTAACTATATTTTGTGCTCACTCGCAAGTGATTAAGGTTCGTGAAAGAGGAACTTTTAGTGTAAGGTAACTTAGGCAATATCAGGAAAATAATCGCATACTAAAAATACTTTTGTTCGGTTTATCATATGTATCTCCCCAAGGGGTTTTGAAAACAATTTAAAAAGGTGGGACTATGAACTCACCTTAGTAATGTAGATTTCGATTAGTTCTCAAGCGAAGAAGAGTGAATAGTTATGAATAGCAGTGAATAGCTTCCGACTTGCGACCTAAACTAATGTGATATATATATATATATATATATATATATATATATATATATATATATATATATATATATATATATATATATATATATATATATATATATATATATATATATTATCGGTGATTCGGATTCGATGAGTTAAATGACGTGTGAGAATCTTCGGGTGAGGTGATGTCGGCTTTATGTGTTTTAAAATATCTGAAGTTTAAAATAACTTATGATAGTTCTTTATACTATTAATACGAAAACGTTATCGATATACGTTTAATTGTTCGTTGCTGTTATAATGTCGATAAAAATATTATTTTAAACATTTTTAGTTATAATAAAGTGGTTGTATTTATAAAAGTATAAAAAGTAAAATGTATAAAATATTTCAAAGTTAAAATTCTTATGTCAAGTTTTACCCATTTACTTTACAAAAGTTACACTTTATACCCTTGTCTTAAAATAATTACCCTTTTAAGTTCAAAACTTTACATTTATACTTTACACATCAAGTTTTTCATAATTACAATTTACACCCTTTATTCTTATTCAAAAATATTATTTTCAGTTTTGGTCCACTTTTCGACCCCTTAAAAATTTAGTCAAAAGTTAAGTTTTTGAAAAGTTAACTTTTATTTTTATAAAAGTTATTGTTTTATCTTATAAAAACTTTGTAAAATCAGTTTTTATTTACACCATGTTCGAATTCTTATTTCCAGCTTTTAGAAAACATGTGAAAGTCGTTGGGCTCGTTAGCCCGTTAGGCCCAAAAACAAGTTTTTAAGGTTTATAGAAAAACTGTCGAGTGTACTGAGCTTTGTATTGATTTAATGTAGTGTTTGACCTTAAAAAACCTTGCATGTTTTTATAACTTGGTTTAGTTTAGTTCAAAGAAGCAAGTGATCAAAAAGTATATATGTGTTGTACGTAGAATTAAGAAAATACGAGACCATTTCTAAGGGTGTCAAGGTGTTTTTGAAATATTTGTGTAAGTATAGTTTTTATGTTTCTAAATGTTTAAGTGCAACGTGACATGTACGCTATGCATGAAAATGAACGTGCAAATAGAAAATATTGAAAAGGGAGTGATTCGACTTACAACACCCTAAGGTAGTGATGAGATCGTGTGTACGAGAAAGAAAATGAGGAACAAGCAAAATCTTGGAAAAACCTTGTAAAACAATGACCCACGTTCAAACTTATAAACCCAAATTACTTATATGCTCAACCCAAAGACTTGTGTGATTCCCTTGTTTGACAGTAGCGAGTAAGAAAGAAGGAATGGTGGTGATATTTTGAGTGTTTGATAGTTTGAGAAGTGTGATGAGGGTGAAATGAACTCGAGGGTATTTATAGGGGAAACAAAGGAGTCTTGTGAATATTTTATGAAAGGATGTCGAGCATGCCCTTGATGGTTCATGTCGAAGGAAGGCAAGGAAGGACTTGTTTGGATTTGTTTATTCAACTAGCATGGTTCCAAGGTGAGGAAAAGTGAATGGTTGAGTTGTCCTAGTCGAGTAAAGAAGTGGTCAAGGGGACATGTTTGTGTTTGGTCTTTTCGAATGGAGGGGTGGTGAAGGCTAGGATGTTAGGCTATGGTGTTGGCTTTAGGATTATTTAAATGTAGTACAAAATGGTGAGAGATATACTAATCGAATGGTCAAAGGGGAAACAAGAAGGAAAATGGGTTACATGTTGGTATATAAGAAACATAATAACCTTTGGTTTTTACATGGTACAAAAGTGGTATGGGATGTGTATTTGTTTATGTTTTAGGGTAGGCTTAGGAAGGGACTTGGCATGGTCTTGGGTGAGTCTCACACACAAGGAAAAAGGAAGGAGAAAGTGTTTCATGTGTTTTGTGTTTGTGTAGGGTGTTTTGCTTGTGCCGAGTAACCAAAGAAAGAAAATAAGGAAAGAAATGAAATATATGTATATATGTATTTGTAATATGTTTAGTTAGGAAAAATTTTGTTTTGCGCTTTGGGTGCTTCGGCCCAACGAAAAGAAAGAAGAAAAACAAATTAAATGGGCTTGTGTGGTGTATGTTGTGTTCGGCCCAAGAACAAAAGAAAGAAAAGAATATGGTTCGGTTGATTATTTAGGTGTTTCGGTGTATTTTGTGAGTGATGAAGTCAAGGTTGAAAGTGTTTGTGTATGCTAAATGAACATGCTAATATTATATGTTCCTTATAAGGCTAGTTTAATAAAATATAATAAAAGGTATACTTGATTACTTGTTTGACCAAAATGGAGGAAGAAGGGGAAAAAGGTGCATGCCTTGTCTCCTCTTTAGTTTTATTATCCAACATGTAGTGTTTAAGTTTAAAAGTTAATAAAGTTTAGTCAAAACGCAAGGTCAAATAATCTTAAAATAATCAAAAGGAGATGCTTTGTTGGTGGATATAGAAACATGTTAACCATAGGGTAAACAAAGTTTGAAAAAGATGAGTATATTGTATATAATTGTATTTGTTTAGGTAGTGTGTTAGGGAGACAATAGGGTGGCTTGACTTGGGTTGCTTGTTCATGTACTCAAAGTTGAAAAGAGAAAATAGGTGAGGTTGTGTTGGGGTTTTAGAGACATAAGAACCAATGGGTAATATAGTTTAGAAAAGTGAGATATGGTGTTTCGGATTGTTTATACTTGTGTGTTGGATTGGGTTTTGGTGTCGAGACATCGGGAACAAAAGAGAAATGAAATGACAAGAAATGAAATGGTGTTGGTGACTTAGTGTTTTGTCGAGTCGTTTTGTGTCGAGTAGCAAAGGAACAAGGAAAGAAAGAAAAGTTTGAAATGCAAGGGTTGATGTTATAGGGTGTTTGTAAGGCCCAGATAAAAGAAATGATAAATAGAGCTAGCGTTTCGGGAAATATTAGGTCGGGGTTAGCCCAATTATAGAATACGGAAATAATCTGAACACACACACACACACACACACACACACACACACACACACACACACACACACATATATATATATATATATATATATATATATATATATATATATATATATATATATATATATATATATATATATATATATATATATATATATATATATATATATATATATATATATATATTAGTGTTAAATATAGATTTATTTATATATATCACAATGTCGGTATTAGGTGTCGTTTCACAAGTGGGAGCTATTCGGGTCACGTCTAGTTACTCGGTTTCAAAGAGTGACCAACATATGTATCGGGAAATAGTTTCATAGGAAAATTTTTAAATTGGCCCGCAAAAATGGCCAACTTATCAGTAGTATTGACACCGTTCAGTGATTAGCATAAATAAATGACATAGGAATCTACGAGGTATTACACATTCCCGATCCAAAAGTTTTTTTTTTTTTTTTTTTTTTTTTTTTTTTTTTTTCTGTTTGGGAGCCAAAATGCAGGAACTGATGAAGCGAAAAGTGTACCGCTTTTCGGGGGTCATTTAAGGCTAAAGTCGAGATTATTTGATCAAATATTGCCCTGAATCATTCCTTTTGTCATTTTAGGTACTTTTGAGAGGAATTTTATAAAATGAAGCATTTTGGACGTTTTTGGAGCGAAAAAGTGCAGAAAATGACAAAGTCTCAAAAGCATGCTGGAAATTGCCTTTGATGGCGTCACAAGTTGTTAGTGATGGCGTCGTGAGTTGACAAAATGGTGGATAAATGAAATACACGTGACGCGCCAGAATGTTTTGTGAAGGAGGTCTGACGGCGTCATGTACAAAAATTCCAAAGCCATCAAGAGTAATTGTAAAGAGTGACGGCCTAGAACCCATAAAGAGTGACGACGTCAGAAGTGGATCTAGGCAATACGAGTTTAATTTGGCGGCGAGTTGACGGCGTCAGACTTAACTCTTGATGCCGTCAGATTGCAAAATCTATATATAGTTTTCTAGTTTTCATTCATTGTGTGCAACTTTGAGGGAATAAAACCCTAGACGAATTTTCTAGCTTTTTGAAGGGTTTCAACCCTTTGTTTCTTCCATGTTCAATTGAAGATAAGTATTTTATCAAATCATTCAATATGTCTATATGTTGTTTGATTATATCTTACACTTGTCTTCTCTTTAACATGCTAGGCTAGGTTTCTTTCGTGTTTGCTTAGATGTAATGAAACCTAGATGTTGATTGTTTGTTGATGGTTTGTTTATAATTGTTGTGGATGAATGAATTCGATCGCTTGAATGTCTTAAGAAACATGGTCGGAGGTGTACTACAATTATTTGGTTATATTTAATGCATAGGTAACTTCCAGGGATACCATGTTAGTAGCTTTTAGTCGGCTCGGCATAGGATTGAGGTTGAAGCCTATAGAGTTAGGGAAGATCTTACACGGCCCTACGACTAGTATTAAGGAATATAATTCGTTATCCATGCAATTGTAACAAGCTAATCAACCGGTAAAAGATATCTAGGGAGTAATGAAATCTAAGTAAACAAACTTTCTCTCATTATTGTTTACACCACAAATTAGTTTAAGTTTATTTTATTTTATTTTGATTGCATCTTTAGTTAATTGGGTTAGTTGACTAGCAACTAATTCTGCCCACTCCTTCGAAACCCGAGATTTTACTTGCTTTCATTTAAAATATAAAAGTACAAAAAGAATCATCCCTCACCCCTAGACCTAGTTTAGTAGAATTTTAACCCTAGCGAATACTATTCCTAGAGTTTTAGGGGGCCTGCCATCTGATAGCTCCAACCCGTTTTTCCTCTTGTTTCTTTTGCCAAACACTCCACATTTCAAACACCTCTTCCATTTTCTACTGCTGTGACGAAAACCAAACCCCAAAAACACCTAAAAACCACTTCCAAATCACATAATTCGGGTTAATTCGCAAAGGGCAAATTCATCTAACACAATCACCATTACATATTGTAAGTTTTCCATAACACATTTCATCTAATTCCATCTAATTTGTCAAACTCAAGATTATGCATGTTTTATTAACTTTTTCAAATTCATAATTTCTTTCGAATTGGATCTAAAATCTCCAAAACTAAATGATTCCCTTATGATTAGGATGCTTAATTAACACTAAAAATTAGTAATTATAAACCCTCTTGTCGAAAATTTTAGAAAAATTTCATACACTCCTTTTCAAAAATTTTGGTAAAAACATTGTTGAATAATGCTTTGAAAACTTGTTAAAACTAATCACATTATATTTTTATAACTTGTAAAACATGAAACCATATTTTTCGACTAAGTAAAAATAATTTTGTACACGATAAGAGGGTGTTTGGATTAGGTCCAAATAATGTCGAAATTAAGTCATTATAATTTTTATAAAACGTTGTTAGGATTATAAACCTAAAACTTGCAAATCGGACTTGTCAAGATATATAATTCATATATATATTGACATACTAGTAGTGTAAGTGGCTAGTTAAGGAAGCGTTTGGTTTAGTACGAAAAATGACATTTTTGAGTCAAAATATAAACCATTTTTTTTCGAAAACTAATCACATGCATAAGAAACTCATAAGAAATGGCTAGTTTTACAACCTAATGTAAATCTAGTAAATTTCATGATATATTAAGATGTTTAAAAAGGGCGTTTGGATTTGACAATAACTACTTGCTAAACATCGTAAAATATATCTAGAACGAGTTAAAAATAATATTAAGGAACATGGTAAACTACTTCCTAGGATAATCGTTGAAGTATGTTTACGTTCCAACATAAGTCTTAACAATATATACATTTTTATTCTTCTTTATATTTATTTTGGTCTTTTGTATTTTTGTTGTGTTTAGGTGAAAATGCCAAAAGCGACTACCGAAGATCTTTCCCACACTAAAAACTACATTCCCAAAGTTTCCCAACTCCCTACTACATCTCCTTCTATTGGACGTATATATCGTGAAATTGAAGATAGAAACGTTCATGAGGGACGTGTAGTAGATCTAGGCTTTGCTCAATCCGACTACATTAATCGCTTGTTTTCAAGCATCAACCTCAATTGCCTTTATGAAATCAACGAACCAATCGTTCCTCGTTTCATAGTCGATTTCTATAGCCAAGTCACTGTTCAAACCAATGATCTTGGTGCCATCACCATCTCCTTCATGATCCAAAATGAATTTATCATCTTAACTCTCAAACAATTTGGTCAAATCCTCCAAATTCCTTTTAGAGGTCAAGCCGTTCTCACAAACGAGTGGGACCTCAAATCTCTACTTCGTTGTCGACCCATCTTTGGTCCTTATCTCTCCGACATCCCTCATCCCGAAGAAATTCATCAAATCCTTGGTGTGGAGCGTGCCACTACAACCCGAAAAATAAAATCCAAAAACGTCCAATCTCTTCATACCAACTTCTCCTCAAGGAATTAGGCCCCCACATGAAGCGTTGGGAAGAACGCATTCGTGAGAATGCGTTCGGTACTGGAGGTCACCGGGACCATCTCCCGGCGTGCCTTGCTCACATGTTGTATTGTATCGCTGTCGAAAAGCCGTACAATTTGGCCTACTTCTTTATCAAACGGATTGAGTGTGCTAGAAAAACTCCCAAAGCCAATCTTCCATATGGAATGTTTCTCACTCGTCTCTATCGTCATGTTATCGAGTACTACCCCGATCTTGACAATAGTATCTATGAGTCCATCTATCCCACCTTACGTCCTCTCGCTCTAAAACAAACTCGACGAACTCGAAGTAACAAGGGAAAATCTCGTCGTCATAGCTTTCACGGATCATCTTCTAGACAAGACGATGACGATGAGGAGGAAAACATCCATGATGCTAGTACCCCTTCATTTTCTGAGTTCGTTGATAATTTAGAGGATCTTGACTATCACGAGTATTCAACCCCATCTCCTAGCGATTAAACCGACGAAGTACTTCATGAGCGAACAACCGAGATGCTTAGACGACAAAAGAGTTTGCATGAAGAAGTTAGAGGAGGCTTCAAATCCATAGGGAAGACGTTGAAGGGTATCTTCGGGAAGAAAAAGAGATGATGTGCTTAGATTATGTTTGTAGAACTATATTTATTTTTATGTCTTGTGTGCTATTTGTCCGAAGTATATTCGGAAGTACTTGTTATTTTCTTGGATAATTGTTTGGATATTTGATTAGGATGTTAACTTGCTTTTTTTATGTTTAATATATGCTTATGAATGCATGCTTTATTACATAATCTATATATATGCTTGCATGATTAGTTTATGTATATATATATATATATATATATATATATATATATATATATATATATATATATATATATATATATATATATATATATATATATATGACATGTATGCTTTCTAATAGACCAAAACAAATGTGAAATGTCCAAATAGAGCTTGCTGCAAAAACAAAACAGAATATAACATTTTTCCAGAAAAATTTTGAAAATTTTTGATTTCTCGGTCGTTAGATGGGCGGCCCCCTTAAATTTAAGGGGACCGGCCTCCATTTAAGGGGACCGGCCATCTGGAACAGTTTTTACACTGTTTTCTTTTGCACCTTGTGATCCCTTTTGCTAGTCCCAGCTACCATTTCCCTTAAAAACTAAACTGATTTTGGAATCTAACAATACAAATTCAAATTAATTCTACTTCTAAACATGTTTTCATACTATATAATCCCCATGCATGTTTAATTCACATTCCATCATCCTCAACCTTCATCAAACCTCATCTTTTTATCATGTCATCACCAAGAACCACCTACTCAAACAATGCCAAGAAATAAAAACTTGTCATTATTCCACCAAAACAACTATTCATTGACCTCACAAATGAAGACAACACCACCCCATCACCACCACCTCAATGCTCATCTCCTAGTGCACCAAATGCACCTTCCAAAACACCATCAATAAATGGAACCTCTACTTCTTCCATACCATCCACTTCATCTATAAATGACTACATCAACACCCACTTGTCTCCTCCACCAATAGTTCAACCATCACAACCTACCAATGAAAACACAACTCTTGCATTAACCCTCTCATTATCACCATTAAAACCTCTTGATGCACACTTCTCATCATCCCCTATCAACCCACCAACCTATAACCCCGTCCTATGGAGCTTACTTGAAGCTCATGGAGACACTTGCCTTTGTTGCATCCACAACCGAACAATTGTGTTCGGACTAAGAGATGAGATGCAATATATGTTTTCACACATTGAAAACCTATTGTATCAACCACCAACAACAATCACAACTCCTCCACCACCATCAACAAACACTCCTCCACCATCACCATCTCCATGTTCACCATCCATTCCTCCCAATTAAACATGCTTGGTGTTTTGCAAATAAATTTTTCTTAAACCATTTTGGATGGCAAGCTCTAGAGAGGACTTTCATGTTAGAGCTTTGGTTTATTTTATTTATGATTGTAAGCCTTCAAGGCTTTTCTTATTTGCACTACTTGTAACCTTTTTAATTTGATCAATGATTATGGTTATGTTTTGTTTCTACTCTTGCATGCTATATACATATATATGTTGCTTGTCCACTAAATATTTTTGCAAGAATTCCATATCTCGATTTCTTTTTGACCTCAAAACAAGGGGGAGTATACTTCAAGGGGGAGCTTCAATAAAATCGGGATAACCTTTTTGATGCTAACAAAAAGGGGGAGAAGTGATATAAACTCACAATAATACTTGTATATATACTAATTTTCGATTAATGAGTTTAGATTTTGTAATCATCAAAAAGGGGGAGATTGTTGATATAAATAATGCATAAAAACGTTATTTATATTTTTCGATATCTCTATGTTTTGACGATCACAAAATGTAAAATCATCAAACGTAAGATTACGACGTAAACAAGTATTAAGCTAGTTTATATCATTATATCCAACTTAATCACTTAAGGTATGGATAAACAAGTGCTTAATGCATCTCATGATCAAAGGGGTATTTAATTAATTAATACAAACTTTATTTAATTATCTATACATATTATATATTTTTGAAAAACACTTTTGGTAATAAAGAAAAATGTTTTAATCATACTAAATATATGATTTCAAATTTTTAACAAAAATCAGTTAGTTTTTCACCAAATAAACTTTCCCCACTAAAAGACAAGTTTTGTGGCCGTTACAGCTGGGCGGCCCCCTTAATTATAAGTGGCGGTCCCCTTAAAATTAAGGGGACCGGCCATGATTTTAGGGGACCGGCCAGGCTCCTGTGTCAGAAACTGTCAGAATTTTTCTCCTATAAACACCACCTTAATTCTGGAATTTTGCCCCACCTTTTGCACGAAAATTTTCAGTTCTCAAACTCTCTAAACATCCTCCAGAACCCTTTGATCATTAGTATACTAATCCTTGTTTCAAGTGATTCAATCTCTTCTCATCCATTCTCATCCAAAGTGCAAAAGAAGAACACTCCTTCTACAACTAAGTTCAAGAAGTATTGAAGAGTAGTTGTGCATAGTGTATATATATATTATTTGTGAAGTTGTGTTGTGTTTGTAATAAGTAGTTTAGAAGAAATAGAAGTTGTGTAGGAAGTAGAAGTTGATTAGTAGTGAAGTAGTGTAGTTGTGAAGAAGATAGGTGTGAAGTAGATTGATGTGAAGAAGATAGGTGTGAAGAAGAAAGGTGTGAAGAAGATAGGTGTGAAGTAGATAGGTGTGAAGAAGTTGTGTAGAAGTTGTGACGTAGTTGTGGTGTGTAAGGTTTTCTCCCCCATAAGGGAGTTTGTTGACGTAGTGAAGAAAACTCTCGTGTAGGTGACTCGGGGAGTGGAATAGGAACAAGGAAGGTGACCTTGTAGCCGAACCACTATAAATCCTTGTGTTGTGGCTTGATCTCTCCAACTCTTTTCATTACTTACTTATTTACCTATACTATATTAGCTTAGTTAGTTAGTTACTATATAATTGTTCATATAGTGCAAGTATTGAGATCACATAAATTAGAATCGAAGTTTTTAAAACAAACTTGTTTTCATAAATTTTAAAAAGAACGTAAAACTGTTCAACCCCGCTTCTAGTTTTCCACACACTATTTGTGAGGTGCTAGTATATAATTTCCGTTCTTATTTTTGGTTGAAGTGGAATGAATATTTGTTGTAATTACTTTTATCTTAGTGTTAAATGACCCCTAACTTGTATTTTGATTAGAATAAAAGCGCATTTGCTTGAGGACAAGCAAATCTCAAGTGTAAGGGTATTTGATGAAGCGAAAAGTGTACCGCTTTTCGGGGGTCATTTAAGGCCAAAGTCGAGATTATTTGATCAAATATTGCCCTAAATCGTTCCTTTTGTAGGTACTTTTGAGAGGAATTTTACAAAAGGAAGTATTTTGGACGTTTTTGGAGCGAAAAAGTGCAGAAAATGACAAAGTCTCAAAAGCATGATGGAAATTGCCTTTGACGGCGTCACAAGTTGTTAGTGACGGCGTCATGAGTTGTCAAAAGGGTGGATAAATCAAATACACGTGACGCGCCAGAATGTTTTGTGAAGGAGGTCTGACGGCGTCATGTACAAAAATTCCAAGGCCATCAAGAGTAATTGTAAAGAGTGACGACCCAGAACCCATAATGAGTGACGGCGTCAGAAGTGGATCTTGGAAATACGAGTTTAATTTGGCGGCGAGTTGACGGCATCAGACTTAACTCTTGACGCTGTCAGATTTCAAAATCTATATATAGTTTTCTAGTTTTCATTCATTGTGTGCAACTTTGAGGGAATAAAACCCTAGACGAATTTTCTAGCTTTTTGAAGGGTTTCAACCCTTTGTTTCTTCCATGTTCAATTGAAGATAAGTACTTTATCAAATCATTCAATATGTCTGTGTGTTGTTTGATTATATCTTACGCTTGTCTTCTCTTTAACATGCTAGGCTAGGTTTCTTTCGTGTTTGCTTAGATGTAATGAAACCTAGATGTTGATTATTGGTTGATGGTTTGTTTATAATTGTTGTGGATGAATGAATTCAATGTTAGGTTTAAGAAAACTGGCAGACTTTCAATTGGTAACTTGCTTGAACGTCTTAAGAAACATGATCGGAGGTGTACTACGATTATTTGGTTATATTTAATGCATGGGTAACTTCCAGGGATACCATGTTAGGAGCTTTTATTTGGCTCGACATAGGATTGAGGTTAAAGCCTATAGAGTTAGGGAAGATCGTACACGGCCCTACGACTAGTATTAAGGAATATGACACGTCATCCATGCAATTATAACAAGCTAATCAACCGGTAAAAGATATCTAGGGAGTAATGAAACTAAGTAAACACACTTTCTCTCATTATTGTTTACACCACAAATTAGTTTAAGTTTATTTTATTTTATTTTTATTGCATCTTTAGTTAATTGGGTTAGTTGACTAGCAACTAATTCTACCCACTCCTTCAAAACCCGAGATTTTACTTGCTTTCATTTAAAATATAAAAATACAAAAAGAATCATCTGTCACCCCTAAACCTAGTTTAGTAGAATTTTAACCCTAGCGAACACTATTCCTAGATTTGAACGATCAATCCCCCGGTATTCCACGCATCAGGAACACTGGTGCAAAGGGAAGCCCGGAGACTCATACAAAGTTATGTCACCTGTTCTAGCTCTCGTCAAAGGGAAATGGAGCAGAATCACCGCCACCCGGAGAAAGAAACTTCAAAGAAACACAGTGAAACCAACTGATACGTGGGAATCTCACCAGGCTTTACCTCTCGAGGGATCTCGAGAAGCTTACAACCCCCACCAGGCAGTGTACCTGATCGTTGTAGTATAGTATAGTGACAAGTACCGGAGGATTGATCGTTCAACTCAGGAATAGTGTCGCTAGGATTATAAAAGCAAATAAAATCTCGGTTTTGGAAGAGTGGGCGGAATTAGTTGCTAGCCAACTAACCCAAATTAACTAAGATGCAATCAAAATAAAATAACAAAAATGAAAATAAAGCTATTTAAACTAATGTGGTGTAAACAATGATAGGGAAAGTTGTGTTTACTTAGGTTTCATTACTCCCTAGATATCTTTTACAGGTTGATAATTTGTTACAATTGCATGGATGACGGGTTGTATTCCTTAATACTAGTCGTAGGGCCGTGTACAATATTCCCTAACTCTATAGGGTCCTACTTCACTCCTATGTCGAGCCGTTAGAAGCTCCTAACATGGGATCATTAGAATTCTCCTACGCATTAAATACAACCAAAAATCATAGTACACCTCTGATCATGTTTCTTAAGACGTTCAAGCATGTTACCAATGGAAGTCTGCCAGTTTTCTTAAGCCTAACATCAAATACAATCATCCATAACAACTATAAACAAACATTCAACCCATAATTAACATCTAGGTTTCACTACATCTAAGCAAACACACAAGAGATCTAGCCAAGCATGTTAAATTGAAGACAAGTGTAAGATATATTCAAGCAACACATAGACATATTGATTGAATTGAAAGAGTACTTATCTCAATTGAACATAAGAAGTTTCAAAGGGTAAAAACCCTTGAAAAAGCTGTGAAAATCGGACTAGGGTTTCTCTCCAAAGTTACACCCTAAAAGTTACACACCAATGAATGAAAATTGCAAAACTATATATAGATTTTACAGGGTGACGGCGTCAAGAAGGAAATTCTGACGCCGTCAACTCGCCGCCCATAATGAAATCGGATTGCCTAGATCCACTTTTGACGCCGTCATGTGTAATTTTGTTCTGGGCCGTCACCAACATTTGGAACATGACGACCTATGGTGACGCCGTCATGTCCTTAGTTCAAAACTCTCTGGACCGTCACCGACTTTAGCCACTTCCACCTCTTGTATTACTCTTGACGCCATCATTAAGAAACTTATGATGCCGTCAGGTACTGTTCCCAGCAAGGAAAATTAAGACTTTGCTGTTTTCTTCACTTTTATGCTCCAAAAACGTCCAAAATGCTTCCTTTTCCAGATTTCACTCCAAAAGTACCTAAAATGACAAAAGGAACGATTTAGGGCAATATTTGATCAAATAAATTCGAATCCGGGGTAAAATGACCCCCTAAAAATGGTTCATTTTTCGCCTCATAAAATACCCTTATACTTGAGATTTGCTAGTCCTTAAGCAAATGCGCTTTTATTCTAATCAAAATACAAGTTAGGGGTCATTTAACACTAATATAAAAGTAATTACAACAAATAATCGTTCCACTAAAAACCAAAAACAAGCACGGAAGTCATACACTAGCACCTCACAAATAGTGTTTAGATACTCACATCTCTCGGGTGTAATAAAGTATATATCACAATATGGAAATGGAAAACATCTCTCACTACCTGTCATAGCAAAATAGATTACCATCGGCTTGGGAAAGGATCGAACCTCCACCACTTGGCGTAAGCACATAGGATAAACTATCAAAGAGGTCTTTTTAAGGGTTATAAGGTTAGGTGTAGGGATATGGAATACACGGTTTTGTTGGATATAGGCAATATTTACTGGTGGCGAGTTAATCATCTTGGTTAATTACACGTACAATATGGCGTTGCTAAGCCAAGACTAGACTCGAATTAAGCTAATAAATGAAAAATAACAAAAAAATAAAATAAACATAGAATGAAACGGGATGATAGTCCGTATGTTTTTTTCTCTTTTCCTTTTTTATTTATTTTTTTTTCTTAATTTTTTTTATTTTATTTATTTATTTTTTATTTTTTTTTCATACACTCTTACCCTACCATCCAAAATAATACATCATAAGGAATGTATATTCCCCTTACACTTGAATTTTTACATACTTTACAATAAACTAATCTAATGACTCGAATCAAGATAATCAAAACACTTTGAGTACTTTTTAAGATTAACGCACATATGGGGGTAATGTATTATGTTCTTCCCTATTACTCCATAACATTAGGACTTTACCCATGAGTCCCAATCGTCCCAAAACAATATGTACAAGATATGTCTCGACTTAGCAACCATGTAATCAATTAGATAATTAACTAAGGGTTTAAGCATGTAACAATAATGCACTAAAGATGAGTGCATACACGGAAGGCTAAGGCGATTTGGGTGTACATTTAAGTGGGTTGTAACAAATTCTTCCTTTAAGTAAGATGCTTAAAGTTAGAAACGAAAAGATAGGCTCGGAGGGGTGTACTAGGGGTTTTGTGTACTAAAAATGCGTACAACGCTAAGGTGTGGGAAAAATTAGTTGACTTTACTAGCCAAGTAATATGACTTAAATGGTCAAGTAATTATGATACGGGTTTAACACAAGGGTGATCCTAATTCCTCTTATCATGTAGTAAATCCTACTACACGAATGTAGTCTCACTAGCGGTCTCGGGATGCATCACTAACGCAAGTTTTAGAATCTAAATGCTACTGGTACCCTCATAAGCACTAATAATGAGTGCTTTTCCTATCAAATCTAAAGGCGAACCTCACATATTTGGGTGGAAAAGTTTTCTGACTGGTACGATTTTGTGCTAGTCATACGACTCCTATCCATGAGATGCTTGCTAAGGCTAAAGTTTCACTCCTAAATGTTGTAAAATTTTTTAAATTTGGCGCTAAAATTACACTAACAAGTATTTCTCTTAGTTTTATTACACACCTACCATCAAACAAACAAACTCAAGTGCAAGTGTATCCTACAAGGTATCATCATTTACCCTCCCCTTACACTTAGGATGAACATTGTCCCCTATCTTCAATTAAAGAATGTAAAAGTAAAACAGGTAAAAGAATGAAAGCAAATACTCCCCTGATTCGTTCAGTGTGGATAGTGTGGTAACAAGATTAGATCTTCCTCCAAGAAAATGAACATTCCAAGCTTCTCTTCCAGAAAAATAAATCATCTTCTTGTCATACATAACCTGTTAAACTTGAGAAAACAAACAAGGAAACCTCGCGTAAAATCGGCGGCAATCTATATATACTAACAAGTCGTAGAAAGCAAATTAAGATATAATGCTTGTGGAATGAATGTTTGCAGATTTCCTGGAGTTTATAAAACTAAAGAATTAACAAAAACTTTTAAGACTCCATTAGAAAAACAAAACTCACAAAATTTCCAAAATTTTACACATGACGCCGTCAGGAACTAATTCCTGACGCCGTCAGAAGTGACCTGCAGAAATCTTTACGTTAAGTTTCTGGAAAATTTCTGGAAAAACTTATGGCCTACTTCCTGGAAAATCCTGCAAAACATCATTATGACTCGATACAAGCATTTGACTCTAACAAATACTAATACATATGTCCATTTAATATTGTGGAGAATCATGATCAATTTCGTTCTTAGAAACAAATTTGGGGTTTCCCCTTACACTTATCTTTTGCAAAATACCTTTATATGAAGTTAAGACAAAGTTAAACAACAAAATAAAGCATTTTCACAATTTAGTTTTTTTTTGAAACATGATCTACCAACAATAAAAATAAAGCATGCATACGGAAGCAAATACCAATCAAACAAATAAAAATCACACAAAACATGGGTTGCCTCCCAAGAAGCGATTTTCTTTATTTACGAGTCTTGTAGCTAGACTCAAGGTCATGGGCAATTACGTTACCTCATAGTTGGTCTCATTCTCTAGGTCATCTCCAATATTAGTTTTGTATTCCGGACCTGGTAGCAAACATTCCTTGTAGAAACCAAGTATTCTATTCATGACATACTCTACTCCTCTACGTCTATCCTCATCATTCCTATAGTAAACCGCTTGCTTGTGTTCCTTTTCTATGTTTGATAAGAGGCGGTATTGTTCAATCTTATAGGGCATTTGGTAAGCAATCTCATCGTTCTCTTCCTTGAATCTAACTATCCCTAGGGTCGGGTCATAACTCATCTTAGAGGCCTCAACAAACGGTTTTCCAAACACTACTTGACTTAGGCAATCATCTATTACCGGACGAGTATCCTCCACTATCACAAAGTCGATAACATAAGTGAAGTTTCCTACAAAGACATGTAATCCTTTCACTCTTCCTACAAAATTACTTATCAAATTCTTGTTGGGCATCATCATATAACCTAGTTGCTTCTTCATTACCCAATTATAATAAGTCCTAGTCATGATGTTTATAGGGGACCTAGGATCGATATAAGCTTTCCATACATGCATATGCCCAATGTTGCATGGTATGTTGATGTTAGAGGGATCTCCTACTTTAATAAGGGGTGAACCAAGGATATATGGTGTCTCGGGATCATCGAATAAATCCTTGTGATATTCCCGTTCTTCCTTGGTGGGCAACTTATCAAAGTACTCTTCTACGTTTTCTACTTCCTCTAACTTTTCTCCTTTATTAACCTCAACTTCCTTAATCTCATCCCTAGTCTCGTTTTCTATTCCAACTTCATCCTTGTCACTTTCTTCTATATTCTTATCTATAGGCTTAATGGTGACAACATTGACAAAGTGGACGTGTTTGGATGATGAAGGGTCCTTAATTTGGATTCCGCTATTGGTGTCCCTAGTGTCCTTCCTAGGTGTAGTAAGCACTTGGTTGTTGAGGGCTTTCAACAAGTTGTCAATCTTATTGGTCATCTCCGTTTGTTGTTGATTGAATTTTGTTTCAAACTTAGCTATGCGAGCTTCTTGAGATGCCATGAACTTGGACATCAATCCTTCAAGATTATTGGTACCACCATAGTTACTAGAAGGATTGTTGTTGAAAGTACGGTTAGGAGGTGGACCGTTTGGTTGGTAACGATTAGGCGGATTGGAAGAATTGTTTTGGTTTTGTTTCCACCTAAGGTTCGGGTGATTTTTCCAAGAAGGGTTGTAGGAATCATCGTAAGGGTTTGGCTCGGGTTTGAAAGTGTACCACTTATCTCCCACTTCGTCGGTACGCAAGGATGCGTAGTCCGCAAAACCTTGTCCGGGGAGTTCCACGCAATCACGAGTGTCATGGGGACCACTACATAATTCACATGAAGAAGTGATTTTGTTCACTTGGCTTAAAGGCTTGGGAGCTTCGTAAGATTTCATGAGAAACTTGACTTGGTCTTCAAGTTCCATGATCCTACAGTCGGGAGTGCTAGAATTGTTCGAAGGCAAAGATATTGCCTTGACCGTTTTGTTCAAATCACGGGGATCATTCCAATTGTCGTTGTCATAGAGAGCAAGATCTTCTATGAGTTCCCATGATTCTTCCGCACTAAGATCACGTAGCTTGCCACCGGCCGATTGGTCAATGGTTCGCCTTGTGGAGAGATTGATATGGTCATAGAAGACTTGGACTTGGAGCCAAAGATCTATGCCATGATGAGGGACTGTTTGGAGTAAGTCCTTGAAACGAGTCCATGCTTCATATAGAGTTTCACCTTGACGTTGTTGGAACATCAAGATATCATTTCTAAGCTTGGTAGTTCTCCCTGGTGGGAAAAATTGAGCAAGGAACCGAGTGGTGAGATCATCCCATGAGGTGATGGATCCAGCGGTTAGACGTTCAAGCCATTGACTAGCTTGATCACGTAGAGAGAATTGGAATAGGTGTTATCGGGTCGACTCTCTAGTTGTAACATCAAGGTCTATAGAATCTACGATTTTAAGGAAATCCTTGAGATGTTGATTAGGATCTTCGGAATGAAGTCCATGGAATGCACATCCACTTTGCACCAACCAGATGGTGTCGGATCGCAAGGGGAACACATTGGCTCCTTGAGTGAGCTCAATAGTGTTTCGATAGCCTTGGTGGCTAGGACGGGAATACTCTCCTAGGGTTCGGGGACTAAGAGGTTAGTTTGCTAGTGGTGGGTTTCGTAGGTGGTTTTGTTGTGGTGGGTTGATGGGTTCAAAGATGTTACCACCTTCCATGATGTCGGGTGGTAAAGATTACGAACAAAGACACGAAGAAATAAGATAGACTAAAGAAAACCTAGAAATAAAAATAAAATCTTGCTAGAAAGGAATCTAGCAAGTAGACCTAATAAAAAGAAATCCTAACCTAGACAATAACTATTCCCCGGGCTGCGGCGCCAAAAACTTGATACGTGGGAATCACACCAGGCTTTACCTCTCGAGGGATCTCGAGAATCTTACAACCCCCACCAGGCAGTGTACCTGATCGTTGTAGTATAGTATAGTATAGTGACAAGTACCCGGGGATTGATCGTTCAACTTAGGAATAGTGTCGCTAGGATTAGAAAGCCTAAAAACTAGGTCTAGAGGTGAGGGATGATTCTTTTTGTATTTTTATATTTTAGAAAAGCAAATAAAATCTCGGTTTTGGAAGAGTGGGCGGAATTAGTTGCTAGCCAACTAACCCAAATTAACTAAGATTCAATCAAAATAAAATAACAAAAATGAAAATAAAGCTAATTAAACTAATGTGGTGTAAACAATGATAGGGGAAGTTGTTTTTACCTAGGTTTCATTACTCCCTAGATATCTTTTACAGGTTGATAATTTGTTACAATTGCATGGATGATGGGTTGTATTCCTTAATACTAGTCGTAGGGCCGTGTACAATATTCCCTAACTCTATAGGATCCTACTTCACTCCTATGTCGAGCCGTTAGAAGCTCCTAACATTGGATCATTAGAATTCTCCTACGCATTAAATACAACCAAAAATCATAGTACACCTCTGATCATATTTCTTAAGACGTTCAAGCATGTTAACTATGGAAGGCTGCCAGTTTTCTTAAGCCTAACATCGAATACAATCATCCGTAACAATTATAAACAAACAATCAACCCATAATTAACATCTAGGTTTCACTACATCTAAGCAAACACACAAGAGATCTAGCCAAGCATGTTAAATTGAAGACATGTGTAAGATATATTCAAGAAACACATAGACATATTGATTGAATTGAAAGAGTACTTATCTCAATTGAACATAAGAGGTTTCAAAGGGTAAAAACCCTTGAAAAAGCTATGAAAATCGGACTAGGGTTTCTCTCCAAAGTTACACCCTAAAAGTTACACACCAATGAATGAAAATTGCAAAACTATATATAGATTTTACAGGGTGACGGCGTCAAGAAGGAAATTCTGACGCCGTCAACTCGCCGCCTATAATGAAATCGGATTGCCTAGATTCACATTTGACGCCGTCATGTGTAATTTTGTTCTGGGCCGTCACCAACATTTGGACCATGAAGAGCTATGGTGACGCCGTCATATCCTTAGTACAAAACTCTCTGGACCGTCACGGACTTTATCCACTTCCACCTCTTGTATTACTCTTGACGCCGTCATTAAGAATCTTGTGACGCCGTCAGGTAGTGTTCCCAGCAAGGAAAATTAAGACTTTGCCATTTTCTTCACTTTTATGCTCCAAAAACTTCCAAAATACTTCCTTTTCCAGATTTCACTCCAAAAGTACCTCAAATGACAAAAGGAACGATTTAGGGCAATATTTAATCAAATAAATTCGAATCCGGGCTAAAAAGACCCCCTAAAAATGGTTCATTTTTGCCCTCGTAACCAACATTTCTGGTAGTGCAGAAAGTTCTGGACAGAGGAACTAGAAAAGAAGGTCGTGAGAGTCCTCAGAAAGGGTGGGATAGTGATCCATCCTAACCCTATATTTGGGAGTATAGTACCCCGTTTACTAAGCGTATTAATGATTTCATTTTTCCAATATAAATTCAGATGCTGGCCATTGTGAAAACCTACAACAGGACATGTGTTACACCCCGAGCCGCTTAGATCAAAATTTAAAACTTTTACGCGTAAAAAGTGTGAACCAAAATTGACACTCTGTTACTCTTTTATCCATTGACAAAAATCTATAAACTTTCAGACATTAAGACTTTTTTAAATGAAACTAGACTCAATTACCTTCAAAACAACGGGTTGCACGAACCGTGACAACTTACGGTTTAAAAGATATGATTTTTCAAAGATAGCTAAATCTGAGTACAGGAACAGTTACGCCATAACTTTTACATAGACTATCTGAAGCCAAAATCAGCACATTTTGACACCAAAATACTAGACTTAGACACCCAAACCATTTGACACATAATCAACACTATAACTTGACCTAATTTACTCATTTATGAGCCAAAAGCATAACCAAAACACACTTTAACATATTACACGATAATTGACCCATTTGAACCACAAATGGGTATAATCATACACTAATCCAAACGCCCCTTTAACTTGACCATAAACACCATAACCATACTATAACAATCTTGACATGCAATTGACACTTGACCATACTTTACAAACCATTGTAGGACCAATGAAACGAGCTCGGTATCTACTAAGCTCCTACATTCTTACCCAATTCCTTCTAACATTCGTATAACCAATCCTTAATCCATAATCCAAGCATACCTTCATCAAGCATAAACCGAAAAAACATTAAACACTTAAACCATAAGCACGAATGCTAAACTTAACAGAATAATTCAATTACGCATTATACATTACAACAACCATTAATCTCATACAACATTAAACATACATAAACACATGCCTTAACTACTCAAAGCCACAATCTTCCTTTTTCCTTATTCCACTCTTATCTAAAACATGACTAGCCTTATTATACTCACTTTCCTATAAACACAATTCTACAAGCTATTCATTAACCTTAACACATCAAGCCACATAAAACATAATACATAGAATTCATTATAACTTTTCATTATAACCGGTTTACTTACCTTGATTCCAAGCTAGTGAAACCAAAGACATTATCATCTCCACCATTGAAATCTAGGCTAAATCACTCTTATCATAAACACATAAACAAGTTACTTAACTATGATTACCACAATTATAGCTCTTCCTTAAACATATCTAATTATCACATAACCATCCAATGATTATATGATAATTAACCCCATTAATTATTAGCTTAAACCCAATAATACTTAACCCATATTTATCATAACTTCTTGATTTAACTTAAAAACATCTTTATCTAATTTCCCTTAATTAGGGTACATGAACCCTAATTCATAAATCATTACTTCAACATGATTGAAGTTACTTACTTGCGTAAGTATTATCACTAGGGGCACATTACTAGTATTTGACCATTAATCCTTCTTCAATTTGACCATCAAGACATGATGGTCTTCTCCTCTTTTCCTCCTGGTTCGACACACCTAACTCACACACACATCTTCTCGAAATCTTATGATACTAGTGGAAGTATCCAGATTATTGTAGGAGGTGAGTTTGTCTAATTGGCACAATAGGTCCTTCAAGTCCCCTTTCATTCCATTTGGCCACAAACACTTAATAACACTTTTATAACTTATATAATACTTTACCAATTTAGTCCCTTAGGTCCATTTTCATTATAGTTGTGACACATAATACTTTCCTATAACCACATTACGCAATACCTTGACTACTACTCTGACTATCGAGTTTGACTAACCAATCCCGTAAGTCCTTAAAACTTATAAAAGCCATAGTCAAGTATTCAAATGCCATTCTTGTAATAAAATACTTAGGCCTGGTTTCAGGGTGTTATAACAGGAGATCCAAAAGACAATCTCAAAAATATTCCCACCATGGCCAAAATTGAAAGGTGGGCAATGCCCACATGGTATCACACTGTGACCGCCAGTAATTTTTCAAAATAATATTCTACTATTTACCCTTGACATATAACCTTTACCTTTACGTAAAAGATTAACCGTACAACCGGGAGGTTATCCCGCATAATTACAATTACATCTTCAGATGAGTTCCGACTTTAGACTAACCGTAGTCAACCTATAATTTACGTGTTACTCCCTCCGTCTCAAAATTATTGTCAGGAGACAAGAAACACATAGTTTAATAAAAGTAGGGCCACTTTAATTTTCAACCACTCAAATAGAATATTCCTTCACTATATTCTCTAGTTTTACTTAAAAAAGAAAGTGGATAATTATTTTGAGACATCCCAAAATAGAAATATGGACAATAATTTTGAGATGGTGGGAGTATAGTCTTACGGATATTACTTTTATTTTTCAAGTAGGGTATATTTCACGGGTTAAATATATTTTATTTTGTATGCATTTTCACTTGCATTCATGTGCATACATATCCACCTATCTTTAAATTATCTAGATACATCTCCCTTGTACATAAAATTCAAAATTTGAAAACACCCCATCCCATTTTGTCCTTGTGGTCGACACACACACACAAACATACACCACACAAATTTTATTCTTATCCAACACCTTCCCTAAATGTTCTCAATTTTGTTCCCCATTGGATTTGAACCACCAACTAAATATCTTGATATATCCCCCTAGACCTTTCTCTAGATCCTTCCAACTTGCACTATAAATACCAACCTTAAACCCTCATTTCTACACATACTACAATCACACATTACAAAATTTCTATCGTTCTCCATTCTTTCTTTGGTTGGCGGCGCACAGCACAAACACCCTAAGGTTTTTGTTTTTCTTCATCATTTCGGGCTCGTGTTTACGTTGGCAGTTTATTGGTTTTTTCATCCGGGTTGTTTATAAAGTTATTCAAGTTATCTTCTTTGGTTGCTTATCTTTGGTTCCATTCTCTTGAGGTAACCTCATTTTCTATATTCCCTTTTTACATCTTCATCATCCATACCATTTTTGTGCATACACTTGGCACCATGTTAGTTTTACATAAAGATTAAAGCTTTACACTTGTTACTTGATAAAAACCTACATTTTTACATAAAGATTAAAGCTTTACACTTGTTACATGTTAAAAATGTATATTTATATATAAAATCAATCTTTATAATTGTTTGCGGTCGTAACCATGTATTTTTGTAAAGTTGTCATGTTTACGTTTATCTTTATGATTTTGGTATAGATTGGTGGAAGGGATTAGGTTCCATTAGGTGTTGTTGGATTGTTGGAAATGTTGGTGGAAGAGTTTAGCTTAGAAACGATGTTGGTAAAGTTTTGGATGTTTAGTGGTTGTTTTTGTTAATAAATAGTTGCTATCCAAATTTTACAATTGGGGTTTTCGGACAAAAACTTGGGTCTGGGTAATCGAAAACTTAAAATTTTGATGGTAGATATAAATACCTTTTCAAGAATATCTTTTTTGTTAAAAATGGATTTAAAAAGAATAAGTTACGACGATTTAAAGATTTGACAAAAACTATATTTTTCCTGGAAAAACAACATTATTATATATTTTCTGATTTTTAAATGCGAAACCATTTTTGAGTCGTTTAAAGTAGAGATCATCGAAAACTTATAAAAGACCTTAGTTAGTATAACCTGTGAAGTCCTGAAAAGTCCGAGACCAAGTCAAAATGGATAAATAACGAAGGAGCTGTTGTCTTTTAAAATTTAGCAAACATATATTATTAAGTCTATATAAGTTTATTTTCTGAAATAATTGTCTTAAGTTACAAGATAAGTAAAACGACATATAAATTGTATCTTTTGCGTAAAACACGTTTTGACTTATAACTTAAACACTAACATGTATGAGTGACATAAAACTTTTAAAATCGCATATGCATCTTTTCCATATCATTTGCTTGCATCTAAAACACCATATTAAACTAGGTTGCGGTTAGAGTTTTTATCTCGATTTACGTGCCATCGTCACATTACCGATATTTGTCATTTGTTGAGGTGAGTTTCATAGCCCCACTTTTTTACTCGATTTAATTTACTCTAGGGTGAGAATGCATGATGCGAAGATTTTGCAACCTCACAAAACGTTTTACCTCTCATGGGATCTTGAGAGATTTTGCAATCCTCCAAGCAGTGTACCTGATCGTTGTAGTGTAGTATATGGTACGTCCGGGGGATTGATCGTTCTCTAGGGGAATAGTGTCATTAGGATTGAATTGTAGGTCAACTAGGTCTGAAGGTGAGGGATGATTCTTTTTGTATTTTATATTTAATGAAAGCAAGTAAAAGTCTTGGGTATTAGAAGAGTTGGCAGAATTAGTTGCTAGTCAATTAACCCAAAACTACAAATTAAACTAAAACAATAAAATAAAAATAACAAGAAAAGTTAAAGTGGTGGACTTCATATATTGAGACAAACGTGTTTACTTAGATTTCACTACTCCCTAGTTATTTCTTGTTGGTTTGTTGAATGTCATAATTGTTTAGTTTAAGGGTTGTATTCCGTGATACCAGTCGTTGGGGCGTGCACATCCTTCCCAAACTCAACGAATATCTATCTCCTCTTATGACGACACGTTTAGTACCATATCATAGAATCATCAACATCTACTCATGCATTAAATACAACCAATATAACCATAGTGCACATCCGGTTACAATTCTTAAGATGTTCAAGTTTGTTACACAAAGGAGGTTAGCCAGTTTTCTTAAGCCTAACGCAAATCAATTAACCAAACAATAAACAACTCATCAACAATCAATAACTAGGTTTCATTAGATCTAAGCCAACACTAAATCACTTAAGCTAGCATGTTAAAAGGAAGAAAAGCATAAAAGATTATCAAATAACACATAAACATATTGAATGATTAAAAGTTTACTTATCTTCAATGAAACATGAGAGAAAAGAGGGTTTGGGAACCCTTGAAATCTCTAAAAATTCGTCCGTAGAGTTTGCTTCCAAGGTTAAACAAAGTTACACACTAATGAACGAAAATTCAAAACTGTATATAGATTTTACAAGCTGATGGCGTCAGGTTATAAGTCCTGACGCCATCAGAACGCCGCTTTTTAGGGTTTCGTATCACCCAAACAACATCCTAACGTCATCCCTCTTTATGGCTTCTGGGCCGTCTCGTGTTGTCCCAAAGCCTGACGGCCTCGCCTCATTTGCACCTGACGCCGTCAGGTGCAAACCTTCAAAATCTTTATGGGGCGTCACGTATTAAATTCCATCAGTTCCATTCTTCAAGTGGGGGCGTCAGTATCCAAGCCTGATGCCGTCAGGTGTAAATCTTGACTTTATCTTGACTTTCTTGTTTTCTTCATTCTTGATCCTAAAAACGTCCAAAATGCTTTAAAATGCTCCATAGTCTAGCAATCATGTCCCAAGTACCTAAAATGAGAAAAGAAACGGTTTGAGGCATATTTGATCATAAATTCACGACTTAGGGCTTAAATGACCCCCTAAAACGCATCAAATAAATCCTTATCAAATATCTCTACATTTGGGATTTGCTTGTCCTCAAGCAAATGAGCTTTTATACCAATCAAAATACAGGTTAGGTGTCATTTAACATCAACATAAAAGTAATTACAACAAATAATCATTCTACCTTAGTCAAAACAAGTACAAAAATTATACACTAGCACCTTACAATTAGTGTTTGGATACTCTCATCTCTCGGGTGTTATAAGTTTATATATGACAAATGAAAATGGAAAAATATCTCTCGCTACATGTCATAGCAAATAGATTACTATAGGCTTGGGAAAGGATCAAAACCTCCACCACTTTGGCGTAAGCACCTAGGATAGACTATCAAAGAGGTCTTTTAAAAGGTTATAACGTTAGGTGTAAGGGTGTAACGCTGAAGGGTCATGTAGTCAATTAGGTTCAATATCAAAGTATAAGTGCCAAATCATAATCAAGTTTCAGTTGTCAAATGTTCAATATCAAAGGTCAACATCAAGGGTCAATATTAAAGGGTCAATCAAAGGATCAATATCAAAGGGTAAATCAAAGGATCAATGTCAAAGGGTCAATCAAAGGATCAATATCAAAGTCCAAATAATAAAAAGGAGAGAGAGAAAAGTCATGAGAGAGAAGGAAGTTGTACTCTTGCCGAAAGAGTATGAAATATCTGTACCTTAGTCCAAACACAAAAGCAAGGTCATAAATCAACAAAGAGAGACGGATCACTTCCGCTTCACCGAACCTAGAAGAGAACGGATACGAATCAAGAAGAGTCCAAATAACGTAAGTTACCTATTTTAGTCATCTTTCCATCTTTAGTAGCTTTCCATATTTTGCATCTTTCTATTTTAGGTAAGTTTCCATATTTAGTAACTTTCCTCTTTCAGTAGTTTTTAGCATTTTAGAAGACTTTCTATTTTTAGTAAGTTTTCTTATTTAGAAGGTTTCTAATTTTAGAAGTTTCCATAAATAGCAGGTTTCCATAATTAGCAGATTTTCAAAATTAGCAAGTTTCCAAATGTTAACATATTCTTATAAGTTAGTTTTATCATATTAACAAGTTCCTTGTGTTCATATATGCCAAGGATTTCATCTTATGCACGTTTTCTGAAATTAGGGTTTCGTTAGGTCACATTATAACAAGTTAAGGGTCTCAAACGAAAGTATTCACATTATAACACATAAACATAAGTCAAGAAAGCCAAATATGTCAATTTTACTCTTTACACCCTTTAGCTTACAAAGTTATATAATAATCCTTTAATTACCCCATTTTCCATATTAAACCATTAACTAATATAATTCAACACATAAGTCACATAGCTTTACAAAAATGTCACAAACAGCCCCTACCTCATTTTTAGGTCGAAATATGCCTCATATTTCCATATTTACATTCTTAGTCCCTCTAGTTATCATATTTACAATTCAAACCTTTTTAATTATCTAATTAACAGATAAACCACATAATTAACCAAATAACCACATAGGTCCACATATTATCACAAAATGACAATTCTAACCCCTTTATTTCATAATTTTACAAAACACACCCCTTAATTTTATTAAATACAAATCGAATTAATATAAATTATACAATTACCATTTAAACCTCTAAATTACAAAATTAACACAAAACACCCTCATTATCATTTTATTCAGACTCCCCATGGTCTAAAATAACTTGCAAAAATATCCCTCAAGTTTATAAAATTACAAAACATACCCTACACATTTTAAAATCCAATCGGTATTACATTTATTTAATAAACCCTAACCCTAAAATTTACCAATCATTAATTTAACCTTAAACACATTCATTATATCAAATAAAATATCAAAACCCTAACCTTAGTATTTATGCCCCATTTTATTCATATATTTCTATCGGATTGGCAACAAATAAATCAAAACAATTACCATAAGCTTCAAATAATTGTAACCACATTTTATACATGTTATATACACGTAATGACATAGTACAAAAATCAGATATAGCCAACAAAATTCATATTGGCCGATTAGGGTTTTTGCATATGATTAGGGTTTTCATTTTTCTTTAATTCGTATAACCTTATATATCATGCATGGATCAAATTCATGATTTTATATAGATTATAAAGGGTAAAAGTGATGATATAAAAATACCCAAAGTGGTTGGATCGAAAATGTGGAAAACTAGAAGGGGGGTTGAATAGTTTTCCGTTTTTTTAATTTTATTATGAAAACTTAGTTTAGTTTTAAAACATTGTTTGCTTTTAAAACTTTGATTCGATCTTATGTGAACTCAAATCTTGAACAATATGAACAACTATATCTAAGTATGAACAATAATAATCTAAGCTAAGTATGTGGAATAAACTCATGCATAATATAAACAATTATAGCTATATACGAGAGATAAGTAAGTAAATGTTTATTTTATAATCCTAAATTATATTTTATATGAAGACTATACTTGATCGAAATGATCAATTATATGTATGTTACCTTTTTAGTTTGATTGTAAAAACTTTGTTTAGTGTACGAAACTTTTGTATGATCTTTAAGTAAAATCAACACTAGCACTATATGAGCAACTATATATATACGTCTACGTCTACAAAAGTAATAACGATATAAGCAAGATAATAAGTAAGATATGGAAAGATCTAACCGCGAGACAAAGGATTTATAGTGGTTCGGCTACAAGGACACCTTCCTTGCCTTACCCCACCCCCGAATCACCTACTTGAGAGTTTTCTTCACTATGTCAACAAGCTCCCATATGGCGGAGAAAACCTTACACAACTTTTGCTTACACCAATTAACGACACTAAGCTAAATGTCGAGTTCTAATCCTAGCTAGAACCAATCTCACAACTTCTTCACGACTTGGCACACCTTCTTCACAACTTGTACACACCACTACTACTTCACAACTTCACACTACTCCACTACTTCTTCTTCACAACACTACTTCTACTATACTTAATTACAAACCCACCTAGATCTACTTATTACAAGCACTACACAACTTTACAATTGATATATACAAACTACACAACTAATCATCAATACTTCTTGATTTGAAATAGAAGGGGTATTCTTCTCTTGCACTTTGAATGATGAGAGATTGGATCATTTGAAACAAAGATTAATAATCTTATAATCAAAGGGTTTTAGAAGGATGTTTAGAGAGAATTGGATCTGAAAATTTTTGTGCAAAAGGTGGTAAAAATACCAGGTTTGAGGTGGTATTTATAGGGAAAAATTTCTGAAAGAATCTGACATGGGAGCGTGGCCGGCCCCCTTAAAATTAAGGGGGCCGCCCGTTATAATTAAAGGGGCCTCCCAGACGAAAACGGCAGTTTTCTTGTCTTTTTCTGGGGAAAGTTTATTTGGTGAAAAACTAACTGATTTTGGTTAAAAATTTGAATTCATATATTTATTATGAATTAAACATTTTCCTTTAATTACTAAAAGTGTTTTTCTAAATATATGATGAGTTTATTTAATTTTATAAACTTTGTATTATTTAAATAAACATCCCTTTGATCATAAAATGTATTAGTCACTTCTTTTTTCATACCTTAAGTGATTTTGTTGGATGAAGTGATATTAGTTGCTAAATACTTGTTTACGTATTAATTTTGCGCTTAATGTTATTACCTTTTGTGATCGTCAAAACTTAAGGATATCAAAAATATGAATAACGTTTTTATACATTATTTATATCAACAATCTCCCCTTTTTGATGATTACAAAATCTAAACTCATTAAACTACAAATTAATATATATATACAAGTTTTTAGTATGAGTTTATATCTCTTCTCCCCCTTTTTGTTAGCATCAAAAAGGATATCCCGACGAATGTAGTGCTCCCCCTTGACATATACTCCCCCTGGTTTTGAGGTCATAAAAAAAATCGAGATATGGAATACTTGGAAAAATATTTAGAGCATAATCAATATATATATGATGCATAGAACAAATATAAGAGAACTAATAAGAGTGCGTTTAATAAGAAGCATTCATTAATAGAACCATTTGAGTTACACTAAGTTGCCAACTTGAGGTCTCTTGGACTTGCTTGGAACTCAAAAGGTTTGTGGGGATTTTATTTGAAGATGGGAAGCATGGTAGTTGGAGTTAGTGGAGATAGATTATTGTGGGAATGATGTTTGGATAGTTTGGATATTTTGGTGGTTGTTGATGGAACAAATTCTCAATATATGAAAACATATATTGTAACTCATCTCTTAGGCCAAAGATGATGGTTTGGTTATGGATGCAACAAAAACAAGTATCACCATGGGCTTTAAGTAAGCTCCATGGGATGGGATTGAAGTTTGGTGGGTTGATTGGTGAGGGATATGAAGTGTTTGGTGCTGGTGAGTTTAGAAAGGAAGGGTTTGTTTGATGGGTCGGATTCTTGTGTTAATGAGGGTGTTGGAAAAGACCTAGTGAGGAGATACTTAATCCAAGAGAATGGTTTGTTTCTAAAGGTAAATGCAACAAGGACAAAAGTGTGTATGTTGCTCAACTTGCTCTAAGTGGAGAGAATGAGGGAGACAATTTGATTAGGGTGATGAAGGTGGTTGGTCTAAGTTGTGTTGAGCAAGATACATGACAAGAAGAGCACTTAGCTCATGAGCTTCTAAGAGCTCTTCAACGAACTTTTTATGTTCGGAGGAAGGTGATGATGGTGAAGTGTGGTTTTTATGGATGATTGGTCATGTAACATGGGAATAGCATGTGTGTTGGTAGGAGGTGATGGTGATACTCTTGGTGGTGGAGATATGTGTGGATGAGGATGAATGTATGGAAGTAGAGGATGTTTTATGAGTGGAGGATGTTTTGGATGGTAGATTGGTAGTTTGACCAAAATGTGAGGTGTTGGGAATGAGATTGGGATTGTTGTTTTGAGATTGAGCATGCTCTTCATATGAATTGTATGGGTGAGATGAAAATGTATTTTTGGGTGTAAGGATGGAAACGGATGTGGATGTGGTTTGTGAAAGGGTTCATTTGAGTGAACATGAGCTTTGTGTATCATGAAGTATGGTTTGACCTTCATGGGTTAAGTTTTAGTGGTGATGACACACTTTGTAGAGTGTAGGGAATGGTTACATGGTTGAATCTTTTTGTGAGGATGACTAGATGGAGTTATTGATGAGGATGGGAAATGAGTATCAAGTGGTGTGATTGGTGAGAGTGAAAGAGCGATGTTCACGGAAGGAATGACTTGGTTTTTCATTTCACTTTGGTGGTTTGAGTGTGTAAAGGTTATGAGGTTTGAGTGTAAGGTAGAAGGGTATGGGTGAGCAAAGGTCATGAGGTTTGAGTGTGTAAAGATTATGAGGTTTGGTTTTAGGAAAGTCCAACTCTTTAGGCAACTATGCATGTATTATCTTAATGGAATATGCATGAAAAGTATATAGGCAAATAAACATGTAATATAATTACAACTAAGCATGCATGAAAACTTAATAAAGTAATAGATCAAGTAATTAAGGCATTCTACCTAACATGACTAACTTAGTGCAAGGGCAAAGGCAACTAATGAGTGAGACACTAGTGATGGAACAAATGTGATAGCGTAATTCTTGATTTTGTTCTAGTGTGTGCCAATATGAAACAAACACGGAGTTAAGATCGTTTCGACTCCTATAAAAGAAAAACAAATTTTCCTAAGAAACGATCCTTGATCTCCTTGATTTAGCTTTGCTCACTTCTAAGTGTCATGTATATGTATATATTGGATTATATATATATAGACAACGAGAGTGAGAATATTGTGCATGGTTTGATAGAAAAACATTTTTATCATTATTCAACAATGAGTTTTCCTAAACGTGAGAATGATTTTTTTAAAAATTGAATTGGGGTTTCCTTTGAAAACATATTGATGCAATAACAAAATATCCCAATTCTTGATTTTGTGCAAAATAGAATCCTAGACTCAGATTAGTGAAAAAATATAGAAATCTAGAATTTTATTTCTCAGATGGTCGGCTGGTTGGTGTGAAAGCAGTCAGATATTATTGACCAAGGTCAATAAGTCAAATACAGACTCGTTCCAATACTCCGGTGATAGTATAGTGTGTCCTCGGGTCGTTAAAGTCCCAACGAGATTGAAATGGTGTTATTTGAAATCATTTAGGAATGAGTGGCACTGAGGACAGTAGCCCAGATGATATGGAACTGATTTTGCTACTGATATTTTGGAATTTGTACAATGAGATAATATTCACAAAAATCAGATTTAAATAAAAATGATTATTTTACTATTTAAATATTATTTAATTAATTAAACTAATTTAAATCTAATTTAATTTAACTAAAAATCACAAAGATTACAAATTAAACTAAAAACTTGCAAAAACAATTTCTAAACTTAAATTTGAACTTGAAGAAAGTATAAAAAATAAAAAGAAATATTTTTGTCTTTTTATGAGTTTTATATTAATTAAAAACTATTTAACTTAATTAACCTAACTAAACTATTTTAAATTACAATTAATACTAAACTAACTTAGAAAATTATGAGAAAATTTATAAAACTATTTAACCATCACAAGAATCCTACAAAATTATAAAAACTTCTAAAAATTATGTTTAAGGCTATTCTACTAATTAATTACCTTTTAATTAACTTAAATCTAATTTAAATATTTAAAATAAGAAAAATGGAAAATGAACAATAGAAACTAAAAATCTATTTTCTAAAAGTCTTAACTAATTTATAAAACTTATAAAAGTTATAAAAACCTACTGTTGTTACTAAAAATTTAAGAAAACTAATTAATTACTATTATTACCTATTTAATTAATTAAACTAGTTTTAAATCTAATAAATAGTAAACTAATCAGGAAAAATCTAAGAAAATTATTTTAAATACTTAAAGGTACTAGAAAATTTAGAAAATTATAAAAATGGAAAAGTGCTTATAAATAAGCTAAAATGAAAATTGAAAAAGATAGAATCTATTAAATAGAAGCTATCACTATTCTTATTTTTGGTTATTTTTGGATTTTTTCTTTTTGACAGATAATTATATGATGAAAATGAGTAACTTTTGTAAAACAACTTTTTATCTAGCTTAAAAATAAGCTGTGTGCACCCCCTGAACCAAAACAGTTTGACTTTTATTGACTGAGTAGCAATTTAAGCACAAATGACTGAATGTGGGGTCCACAATGGTAAAACTAGGTACAAATAAGCTAAAGGAACTTGAATAAGCTAGAAACAACAAGTAATGAACACAAATAAGCTGATAAGAACCAAATAAGCACTTTTGAAATCTGAACTCAAACACAGAAATGGGACAGACTTTGGGATGGATTCCAGGTGGGGTCCACTTGTTCCTAGGTCAAACCAAGGGTCAGAACTTGATCTCTGGTAGGAGGGGGGTTGGGAAAACCAAAATTTAACCACTAGGGCCCACTGAGTTGGCCACAGTCAACTACCAAAGTGGTGGTGGTGAGATGGTCAACTGATGCACAGGGCAATGGCTTGCCCTGCAACTCAGTTCAAGGGTCTGTGGGATCCACTTATAAATTTTACAAAAATCTAAAAAAATTACTACTAAACAACAAGCTGGGAGTGAACAATTTTGTGAAAGCTCCAATGCTAAATCCTTCTATCAAGTTAATTACATATCACCAAAGATTGAGCAATTCAACTGAGCTAGGTTTTTGACTTTTTGATGAAAACACAAACTTTGACTTAAATGGATTTTTGATGATCTAAACTAATTTAATATGTTATGATAAGCTACTAAAAGACCAAATTAATGAAGAACCACAACTTTTAAAATGAAATGATGGGATTTGGGAGCCTAAGTCCCAACAGTTAACAGACAATGGGGTGGTGAGGGTGATTTTGACTTTTTTGTATTAAACCTACTACTTTTTATGCTTGATTAGTCCTAGTGATACCTAATGTGACTGAGAGAAACAACAAACAACAATGAAATCACCCTGGTTTACCCTGAACAGACATAAGCCAAACACCCCCTTAAGTAAGACTATTTTGTGATTTTAAGAGTTAAGGGTCATTAGAGCCTATGAGTCTTGGCCAATTCAGGTTTTTATGGAATATTAGGATTAAATAAGCACTTAGAGACAGATAGTTACCACAAACACACAACAAATTCACTTATGCAATCTTGACTGTCAAACTAAGATTTCAAGTAACTATAACTTCTAACTAACAAGTGATGTATATTAAACTACAAATCACTAAAACAACAATCAACAAGCACAAGAAACACATAATAACAATTAACAAGCAAGTAATTCAAAACTTGTAAGAAAATAAGATTTTAGAGGAAATTGCAAATAAGCAAAGCTTACAAAACACCCCTAGCATGAACAAGGGGTTTTCCACTGATGCCTATCTTTAGATATGCCAACTCCACTTCAAATCTTGCCCACTAATGCTTCTCAATACCTGAAAACAACTCAAAAGCAAACACAATTGACTAGTATTGACTTTTTTTTATATTTTTAATGTTTTTCTAGTTATACTGAGTTTTAATTGTCTCTAAAGCTTCAACAAGCTTTAAGGAACCTAAGTGAGCCTAATTCAGCCCATGTTCATTGATATAAGTGACACTTAAGCTTAATTAGAAATTCAGAAATTAAGTAAACTACAATAACATAAAACAGAATGAAAACTTTGAATTTTATAACTTGAAAAGATTTAGATTACAATAAGGAAACTACTACAATACTTGAATTGGAAAGATTACACTGAATTTAAAAACTTGATTTAATTTCGACACTAAATTTAACAAAAACAAACTACAGCCTTCATTCCTTGCTTCCTTCTTCCTTTTATAGCTGTCCATTAGGGTTTCTTCACTCCTCTGATCAAATCCCACACTTAATCTAAGCCCTTGGATGTCTGAGATGCTCTAATCGTGTGCCACGTTTTTGGCAGGAAGGGATTTTTTTTGCAAATTGCTTTGATAATCAGACAATTGGGGGGTGGTGCATTTAATGCTTGAGGTGAGGGTGGAGTGTAGTGGTTTGGGCGGTGGATGTGATGGGATGGTGGGCTAGTGGTGATGGGATGGCCAAGTGGGGTGTGGGGGAGGCTGAGAGAGGGAAGGTGATGGGTGTTTGACCGGTTTGACCAAGGGGGTCAAACGTTGACCCCGGTTGTGTTATATTGGAGTGTTGGGTGAGCTGGATTGTAGATGGGCCTAGGATAGGGTGGGCTTGGTGGATGGACTTAGGAATGGATTTTGTTTATTTTTGGGTTAGAGTAGTAATAAGGGTCCGGTTTGGTTTTAGAAATTCACAAGGACCTTTTTTGCAATTTTCTGAAAGTTTGGGGTGAGGTTTTGGCAATTTTCCAAAGTATTTCAAAGGGTAGATTTTGCCAAGTTATGAATAGTATGAGGTCCTGGCATGATTTTTCCATTTTTATTTCACCAGGGACTAATTCTGCCAAACTTTCAAACTTCAGGGACCATTTGTGTAATTTCACCAAACTTTTCCACCAAGGACCAATCCTGCCATAAAATATTAGTGCAAGGACAAAATTTGTTTTTCTCAAAGTTTTTAATATCCCAGGGACCATTTTTGACAATTTTCAAAGTTCAGGGACTAAACTTGACATTTTGTGAAAGTTTGCACCAAAGGACTAATTGTGTAACTTTTTTGATTTAAAAGGACCTTTGGTGACTTTTTCAAGTTTTTAGAACAACTAGGGACTAGATTTGACAACTTTTGAAAGTTGAGGGACTGAAACTGCCAATTTTGCAAACTTTGTGCGTTTTTCATCTGTTTTTGATATTTTTGCATTTAAAACATGTAAAACACTTTCCTGGGATATTTTCACTATTTTGATTCAATATTGAGTGTTTTTAGATGTTTTGGCAGCTCAGAAAAGGTAAAAATGATGAGTATTTACACACTCATCACCGGCCCCCTTAAAGTGAGGCCAGTCCCCTTAATGTTTAAGGGGGCCACCCTTATAAATTTAAGGGGTCCGCCTATCTGACAGAAAAGAAATTTTCAGAACTTTGATTTTTCAGAAGATTTTAAGTATTCCAAGAATTTAATCAATTTGCTCCATCATTCCTAATCTTAAACGCAAGTGATTAAATAGTTCACGCTTAAGGGGTTTGGTAAACATATCGGCAATGTTATCTTCCGAAGCTACCATTTCTACATAACCTATGATCATAAGTGATTGATGATGTATTTCTATTTGTTTGATGTGAGAGTCTTGAATAGGGTATATCCTAACTTCTATAGCTCCTTTGTTGTTGCACACTTATTTAACTTAATGCCATAGTCTACGAGAGCTTGTTTCATCCATAGTTTTCTAACGCGAAAAATCTAATCTTACTTCTATGTTAATCATTAATCCACTTGACTTATTTCACTTCATCACCATGAGTTTTCTACTAGTGGACATAGAAGATTTCCATTTTCTATGTTGTTCGACAACGAACAATTTTATTTTAATCCTAGGAAAGCCAACCAAGAGGGGTTCATAATGTGTGAGTAAGTAAGTATTACTAGCTATATAACTAAGCATTAATATAACTAGTCATTAATCTAAGAATATAAATTTTAACGATGAACTTAAAAGAAATGCGTACCTTTTAGTCTTCAATAAAATTTCTTCAAACACTTCAAGTTGCCATGTTGACTTATAGAAGTCATTTGTAGAAGTGATTCCAATATATTCAAAAAGTGACAACTTAGCCACTTGGTTCTCATGGTTTTATTGGTCCAAAGTTGTTTGAACCAAACATTGTTCGCAGTTGACTAGGATGCATGTATGGTGGAATTATTCCCCATGGGTTAAAGCTTGGTTGATATGGATAATTCCACATTGGGTGACTATTATTTGAAAAGTTTTGTCTACCCTTATTTCTTCTATGTTGAGGGGTTTTAGACCGAGGATGAGGATTATTTGGTCTATTTGGAGGTGGAGTTTTAGATCTTAATTTTGGTTTCGAAAATCCGGTTTTGGCTTTTAATGATGGTTTATAAAAACTTTTTACTTCCTCATCACTTGCAATAGGTATTTTTCTATCTTTTATAAGGATATACTTGGGTTTTGACTCTAATGGTTTTTGTTTACTAGATTCACATTCAAACATTATATTTTTATTTTCACTAGTTGAAGCATTAGTTGAGGTGAATCCTATACCGATTTTATCACCCGAAGTTTCTTGAACACTTATTACTTTCTTAAGTAAGTTATTACTATTTTTAAATTTGTCAAGTTTAAAAATTTCATCTTTAAGGTTTTCATTTTCATTTTTGACCTCTAAAGATGTTTTACATTCTATAAAAACTTCTTTTTCTTTTTCCAAATGTTGTAGTTTAATTTTTAATTCGAGTACTACATTTTCTAATCGATTATTAATATGTTTTAGTGACTTATTTTTAGCTATGACCTTTTGACCTAATTGACACAATCCACTATATTCGTTATCTAGGTCTTTTTCATCTAAAGATAAGTGTTCATCACTATAGTATTTGGTGTTAGAACGTACCTCATAGGATGCCTTTGCCATGAGACACTTTTCATTTTTTGTTGTCTCTTTTTCATCATTATCACTATCGCTCCATGCTCCTCCTACAAAGGCCTTGTGGTTTTGACTTCTTGACAATTTCGGACATTCTCCAATAAGATGATTTGGATCTCCACACTTAAAACACATTCTTTCATTATATGGTTGCCTAACGTTTCTTCCTCGTCTTTTGAAGAATTTCTTGAAGTCTCATACGGCCATAGCATACTCTTCATTGTCACTTTTGGAGGTTGAGCATTCTTCGTCACTAGAGTCCTTTTTAGCTTTCAACGCAATTGATTTGCTTTGCTCCCTTTTTCCTTTGACCATCTCGGAGTCTTTCTTTATTATTTCTTTGTAGACCTTTAAGCTGCCGATCAATTCGTCAAGTTGTAGAGTTGACAAATTCTTTGATTCTTCAATCGCCGTAACTTTAGCTCGCCATTTTGGAAGAAGAGCCCTAAGAAATTTCCTAACAAAATTCTTACTAGAAAAATTCTCATCAAGTGCTTTTAAACTTGTGATGATAGTGTTAAATCTAGCAAAAGCATTATCAATTGATTCCTCTTCTGGAATCGTAAATTGTTCATATTGTTGAACAAGAAGATCTATTTTATTATCCTTGACTTGACTATTACCTTGGTGAGTGATTAATAAGGAATCCCAATTTCTTTTGCGGTTTTACACATAAAAATTCTTTCATATTCTTTGCGTGGAAACGCATTATAAATAACCATTTTAGCCTCATTATTTTTTACTAGTTTCTTTTTCAAATCATCGTTTTGTTTTTCAAAAGATACAATTTCATCCTTTTTAGCTTCAAAATTATATTGAATAGGGGAAAAATCACCAAAGGTAATAACATGCCAAAGATCAAGATCTTTTGATTTCACATAAGTTTCGAATCTATTTTTCCAATAAAGAAAACCATCACTTTCAAATAGTGGTGGTCTTTGCATAGATTGACCTTCTAAATATTTTTCCGATTCCATAAATCGTTACAAGTTTTAAAATACAATATATTTTAAAAATCTTGTTTAACGTAGCTCTGATGCCAATTGTGAAAAACTAAAAGGGGGGTTGAATAGTTTTCCGTCTTTTTAATTTTATTATGAAAACTTAGTTTAGTTTTAAAACCTTGTTTGCTTTTAAAACTTTGATTCGATCTTATGTGAACTCAAATCTTGAACAATATGAACAACTATATCTAAGTATGAAAAATAATAATCTAAGATAAGTATGTGGAATCAACTCATGCATAAAATAAACAATTATAGCTATATACGAGAGATAAGTAAGTGAATGTTTATTTTATAATCCTAAATTATATTTTATATGAAGACTATACTTGATCGAAATGATCAATTATATGTATGTTACCTTTTTAGTTTGATTGTAAAAACTTTGTTTTGTGAATGAAACGTTTGTATGATCTTTAAGTAAAATCAACACTAGCACTATATGAGCAACTATATATATACGTCTACGTCTACAAAAGTAATAATGATATAAGCAAGATAATAAGTAACATATGAAAAGATCTAACCGCGAGACAAAAGATTTATAGTGGTTCGGCTACAAGGACACCTTCCTTGCCCTACTCCACTCCCCAAGTCACCTACTCGAGAGTTTTCTTCACTCTGTCAACAAGCTCCCTTATGGCAAAGAAAACCTTACATAACTTTTGGTTACACCAATTAACCACACTAAGCTAAATGTCGAGTTCTAATCCTAGCTAGAACCAATCTCACAACTTCTTCACGACTTGGCACACCTTCTTCACAACTTGTACACACCACTACTACTTCACAACTTCACACTACTCCACTACTTCTTCTTCACAACACTACTCCTACTATACTTAATTACAAACCCACCTAGATCTACTTATTACAAGCACTACACAACTTTACAATTGATATATACAAACTACACAACTAATCATCAATACTTCTTGATTTGAAATGGAAGGAGTATTCTTCTCTTGCACTTTGAATGATGAGAGATTGGATCACTTGAAACAAAGATTAATAATCTTATGATCAAAGGGTTTTAGAAATATGTTTAGAGAGAATTGGATCTGAAAATTTTCGTGCAAAAGGTGGTAAAAATACCAGGTTTGTGGTGGTATTTATAGGGAAAAATTTCTGACAGAATCTGACATGGGAGCGTGGTCGGCCCCTTTAATTGTGTGCCGGCCCCCTTAAAATTAAGGGGGCCGCCCAAACGAAAACAGCAGTTTTCTTGTCTTTGTCTGGGGAAAGTTTATTTGGTGAAAAACTAACTCATTTTGGTTAAAAATTTGAATTAATATATTTATTATGAATTAAACATTTACCTTTAATTACGAAAAGTGTTTTTCTAAATATATAATGAGTTTATTTGATTTTATAAACTTTGTATTATTTAAATAAACATCCCTTTGATCATAAAATGTATTAGTCACTTGTTTATTCATACCTTAAGTGATTATGTTGGATGAAGTGATATTAGTTGCTAAATACTTGTTTACGTATTAATTTTGCGTTTAATGTTATTACATTTTTTTATCGTCAAAACTTAGGGATATCAAAAAATATGAATAATGTTTTTATACATTATTTATATCAACAGAAAAGAACATGGAGAACCAATTTTCCTCTTCTCGACTACAATATACGAACAAAAAAAATGCACACGAACCCCTGGTCACTCCATAGCCTTCACCACTATTTTCCCCATGTTCTTTGACCTTCAATACGTTCCAGAAAAATAGCTCCAAGCCTCCAAATATTTTATTGCCGCCGGTATGAGTTTTTAGGGTTTACTAGGTGTTTAATTGTTCAAATGGAAATAAATAAAATGGAAATAATTATAGAGAGAGGAGGGGGAGGTAAATTCGGCTGAAATATGGTAGGGAGAGACCAAATCAAAAATTTAAAGGGTTTCCTTAATTATTTATGCTTATCTCCTTTTTATTTTGTAGTATACATATAATTAAAATGTCAATCGGTTCATAAATAATTATTTAGGCATGTACAATATTTTTTTAGGACATATATAATATTAAAAATATTCATGCAAAAATAATTAGGATCACATCTTGCTAATTTCAAAGTTTATAGGATTTATCTGGGTTTTTATTTATGTGTTATTATATTTATTGTAGTTTAGGGGCATTTTGGTAATTTAAGCGTGAAGTGAAAATGTGGGTTGTACAAAGGGTATGGAAAACACGGTTTTTTTGATAAGGGATATTTTACTAGTGGCAAGTCAATTGTCTTGGTCAATTACATGTACAGTGAGGTGTTGCTAAGCCAAGACTCGACTCAACTTAAACTAACTACTAACTCTTTTTGGATTTTTCAAGACACTATTTGACTTAACATAAATAAAAGAAACAAATGGTAACCCGTATGTTTTTCTCTTTTCTCTTTTTTATATATTTTTTTTTTTATTTTTTTTCATGCACTTTTACTCTACCATCCAAAATAATATATCAAGGGGAGCTCGTTTCCTCCCTACACTTGAACTTTTACATAATTAAAAATAAAGACTCGAATTAAGAAAATCGAAACACTTGGAGTACTTTAAGATATTAACGCATTTATGAGGGTAATAAATGATGTTCTTCCCCATTACTCAATAACACTAGTACTTAACCCATAAGTACCAATCATCCCAAAACAGTATGTACAAGATATGACTCGACTTAGCAACCATGTAATCAATTAGACAATTAACTAAGGGTTTAAACATGTAATAATAATGCACTAAAGACGAGTGCATACAAGGTAGGCTAATGCGATTTGGGTGTACATTTGGGGGTGGATTGTAAACAAATTCTTCCTTTAAGTAAAATGCTTAAAGTTATAAACCAAAAAGATAGGCTCTGAGGGGTATACTAGGGGTATCGTGTACTAAAAATGAGTAAAACGCAAAGGTGTGGGAGAATTACTTGACCAATGAAGTTAATGTAATTATAATACATGTTTAAAACATGGGTTATCCTAATGCCTCTTATCATATAGTAAATCCTAACTACACGAATGTAGTCTCAGTAGCGGTCTCGGATGCATCACAAACGCAAGTTCTAGAATCTAAATACTACCGGTACACTCATAAGCATGTACAATGAATGTTTTTTCCTAAAGATCTAAAGGCAAACCTCACATATTTAGATGGAAATTTTTGAGTGGTACGGTTTTTGTGCTAGTCATACAATTCCCATCCATGAATTAAGACTAAAGTTTCACTCTTATATGTTGCAAAAAATTTTAAAATTGGTGCTAAAAGTACCCTAACAAGTATTTCTCTTAGTTTTATTACACATCTACTATTACACAAAACAAAAATCAAGTGAAGTTATAATTTCTAAGGTATCTCAATTTACCCTCCCTACACTTAAATCGAACATTGTCCCCAATGTTCAAAATAAAAAATGTAAAGGTAAAGATAAATGAAAATAAAAGAAACTAACACTCCCCTGATTCGCTCAGTATAGATGATAGTGGTAACATGGTTGAATCCTCCTCCAAGAAAATGAACATGTAAAGCTTCACTCCTGAAATATAATCATCTTCTTGTCCAATATAACCTGTTAAACAACTAAGAAAACAAACACAAAACCTCGCATAAAATCGGCGGTAAATTCTATATAATAGTAAATCCTAGAAAGCAATTAAAAATATAATGCTTGCAAAATAAATGTTTGCAGATTCCTGGAGTTTAAAAATTAAAGATTTTAAAAAACTATACAATTCTAGTAGAAAAACAAAGCCTGGTTTTTTTTTTTTTAAATAACACCTGACGCCATCCGAAGTGATCTGACAGAATTCTTTATATTTTGTTTCCAGAAAATTTCTAGAAAAATATAAGTTTTAATACCTGGTATCCTATAAAACATCCATTGTGACTCGATACAAGCATTTGACTCTAACAAATACTAATATGTATGCTAATCTCTAATTGTTATCGTTCATGCTCAATTCGTACTTAAAAACAAATATGATCTTCCCTACACTTATCTTTTTGAAAAATACCTTTATATGTAATTAAGATGAGGTTAAAGACAAAATAAAGCATTTTCACAATTTATTTGAAACATGAACAATGAACAAAAAGATAAAGCGTACATACGGAATCAAATAAAAAAAAAACCAAACAAACAATGAAAAAGAGCTTGGGTTGCCTCCCAAGAAGCACTTTTCTTTATTTACGAGTCTTGTAGCTAGACTCAAAGTCATACCCTATCCTATGTGAGTGAGTTCCTCATCGAGGACATCCTTAGGATCAAAATTTTCTTTTAACTTTCTATCGGTATGCTTTGTTCGGTATGACTTTTCAAACTTCTCACCATCCGGATCATATAATGTCATTTTATGTGCCATGATCCATCTCCTTCCTTAGGTGGCTTGTTCCAATTCCACTTATGTTTGTCATTCTTGTTTTTCCACTTATTCATTCCTAGGTTAATTGGAAAAACTCCTACGAATTCAATCATCTTTCTAAAAACTAGAGGATCTTCAAATGGGTCTAATTCGGTGTCCCTAGCCAAGCGTTGCTCTACCGAATATGTTCAGTTCATGAATTCCTCTTCTAGGTAAAATAGGCGTTGGGGGTCCTATGAAGTCTCTATTGATCCAAGGTCCATATCTAGAGGGTCTCCTATTTACGTCTACCAAATGAGGTATTGGTTCCTCATTATTATCATAGGCGTGTTTCTTAGCATCATAGACCGACCAAGTTTTACCTTTTCCTACCGCTATTTTAGATTCCTTACAATCAATCATTACACTTGCGGTAGCTAAGAATCCTCTTCCTATTAACAAAGGACATGTAGTATCACTAACCATATCAAGGACGTGGAAATAAGCAAAAATAGTTAACTTTCCTATATGCACTAGTAAGTCCTTTATTACTCCAACCAGGTATGCGACACTTCCATCCACTAGGCCAATTATTACCTCCGTTTCATCCAATTTTCCTAACTTAAGAGTGGTGTAGAGGGATAATGGAAGTAAGTTGAGGCTTGATCCTAGATCGGCTAATGTGTCAAAAGCTTCAGAATTCCCAATCTTCCACGGTAAAACAAATATGCCTTAATCATCTAACTTTTTAGGCAACTTATTTTGAACGAAAACGGTCCCATTTTTACCTAACTTAAGCTTCTTCTCATATTTTTCCAAAACGGCATTGTAGTAAGGGGCACGAGCTAAGATATCGATAACCGGGCGTTCAAGGTGAAGCTCCTTGAATTCTTCGTCTAAGTTTTGAGTAAGAGGTGTTTCAATTGTTTTGTTGACCGACTTTTTAATGATTGCTTCATCTTGTTGGTCTTTTTTAAGAACTTGAGTTTGCTTGAAACACGTGCTCATAGCATTGACCGAGTAATATTGTGGGCAAGAACTAGGAGATGAAACTGATGAAATGGAGTTAACGTTTAGTTTCGAGTTCTTGATGGTGTCACTTGGGAGAGCTCCCAATTCTCGGTCATTTAGAGCCTTCAACAAGGTGTCAATTTTACTTGTCATCTCGCTTTGTTTTTGTTTGAAATCGGCCTCAAACTTTGTCAAACGCGCTGCTTAAGATGCCTTAAAATTGGACATTAGTCCTTCAAAATTATTGGTATTACCGTAATTGTTGGAAGGATTGTTGTTGAAACGCTTAGGTGGATTGGAAGAATTGTTTTGAGAAGGGTTTTGGTTTTGTTTCCACCTAAAGTTTGGGTGATTTTTCCAAGAGGGGTTGTATGAATCACCATAAGTGTTTGGCCCGGGTTTGAAAGTGTACCACTTTTCTCCCGCTCTGTCGGTACGCGAGGATGCGTAGTCCGCAAAATCTTGTTCGGGGAGTTCCATGCAATCACGAGTATCGTGGGGACTACTACAATAATCACATGAAAAAATGATTTTGTTAACTTGGCTTGAAGGTTTAGGAGCCTCGCAGGATTTCATGAGAAACTTGACTTGGTCTTCAAGTTCCATGATCCTACAGAAGGCAAAGATATTGCCTTTACTGTTTTGGTCAAATCACGGGGCCATTCCGACATTCATTGTCATAGAGAGCAAGATCTTCTATGATTCCCCATGATTCTTCTGCATTCTTGTCACGTAGCTTACCACCGGCCGCTTGGTCAATGGTTTGCCTTGTGGAGAGATTGACATGATCATAAAAGATTTGGACTTGGAGCCAAAGATCGATGCCATTGTGAGGGACGTTTTGGAGTATGTCCTTGAAACGAGTCCATGCTTCATAAAGAGTTTCACCTTGACGTTGTTGGAACATCAAGATTTCATTCCTTAACTTGGTAGTTCTCCCCGGTGGGAAAATTGAGCAAGGAAACTAGAGGTGAGATCATCCCAAGATGTGATGGACCCCGCGGGTAAATGCTCAAGCCATTGACTAGCTTGGTCACATAGAGAGAATTGGAAGAGATGCAATTGGGTCGTCTCTCGAGTGGCAACATCAAGGTCTATGGAATCAACTATTTTAATGAAATCCTTGAGATGTTGATTTGGATCTTTGGAACAAAGTCCATAGAATGCACATCCGCTTTGCACCAACCGGATGGTGTCGGATCACAAGGGAGACACATTGGATCCTTGGTTGAGTTCAGTGGTGTTTCGATAGCCTAGGTGGCTAGGTCGGAAGTAGTCTCCTAACTTGAATGCTCTAGGTTGTTCGGTTGGCTTTTGGTGGTTTGGTTGAATGATGGGTCAAGGATATTATCACCCTCCATGATGGCGTATGATATGGATTACAAACAAAGATACGAAGAAAAGGATAGGCTAAAGAATCCTAATAAAAAGAAAAATAACAATCAAGCTAGATAGGAATCTAGTGAGTAGACCTAAATGAAATAAAATTCAACCTAAACAATAACTATTTTGCGGTAGCAGCGCCAAAAATTTGAAGGGAAGATTTTGCAACCTCACAAAAGGTTTTACCTCTCAAAAGATCTTGAGAGATTTTGCAATCCCCCAGGCAGTGTACCTGATCGTTGTAGTGTAGTATATGGTACGTCCGGAGGATTGATCGTTCTCTAGGGGAATAGTATCGTTAGGGTTGAATTGTAGGTCAACTAGGTCTAAAGGTGAGGGATGATTCTTTTTGTATTTTATATTTAATGAAAGAAAGTAAAAATCTCGGGTATTGAAAGAGTGAGCGGAATTAGTTGCTAGTCAACTAACCCAAAACTACAAATTAAACTAAAACAATAAAATAAAAATAACAAGAAAAGTAAAAGTGGTGGACTTCATATAATGAGACAAACGTGTTTACTTAGATTTCACTACTCCCTAGTTATCTCTTGTTGGTTTGTTGAATGTCACAATTGTTTAGTTGAAGGGTTGTATTCCTTAATACCAGTCATGGGGGCGTGGACGTCCTTCCCCAACTCTATGAATATCTATCTCCTCTTATGACAACATGTTTAGTACCCTAACATAGAATCATCAATATCTACTCATGCATTAAATACAACCAATAAAACTGTAGTGCACATCCAATTACGTTTCTTAAGACGTTCAAGTTTGTTACACAAAGGAGGTTAGCCAGTTTTCATAAGCCTAACGCGAATCAATCAACCAAACAATAAACAACTCACCAATAATCAATAACTAGGTTTCATTAGATCTAAGCAAACACTAAATCACTTAAGCTAGCATGTTAAAAGGAAGGAAAGCATAAAAGATAATCAAACAACACATAGACATATTGAATGATTAAAAGTTTACTTATCTTCAATGAAACATGAGAGAAAAGAGGGTTTGGGAACCCTTGAAATCTCTGAAAATTTGTCCCTAGGGTTTGCCTCCAAGGTTACACAAAGTTACACACTAATGAATGAAAATTCCAAAACTATATATAGATTTTACAAGCTGACGGCATCAGGTTATAAGTCTTGACGCTGTCAAAGCACCGCTTTTAGGGTTTCGTATTGGCCAAACAACATCATGACGTCATCCTTATTTATGGCTTCTGGGCCGTCTTGTGTTATCCCAAAGCCTGATGGCCTCGCCTCATTTGCACCTGACGCCGTCAGGTGCAAACCTTCAAAATCTTTCTGGGGCGTCATGTGTTAAATCCCATCAGTTCCATTCTTCAAGTGACGACGTCAACATCCAAGCCTGACGCCATCAGGTGTAAATCTTGACTTTATCTTGACTTTCTTGTTTTCTTCATTCTTGATCCTAAAAACGTTCAAAATGCTTCAAAATGCTCCATATTCCAGAAATCATGTCCCAAGTACCTAAAATGAGAAAAGAAACGATTTGGATCAATATTTGATCAGAAATTCACGACTTAGGGCTTAAATGACCTCGTAAAAATGCATCAAATAAATCCTTATCAATGCACTGCTCTTTTTTTTATTTATTTATTTATTTTATTTTTTTTATGTTTGAACACAAGTACATTTACCCATTACGTACTGGCCTAAGTAACAGTTAACCCATATCTCATTATTGCCTTTTTTCATGAATTGTTAATTACCTTGGTAAGCACGAATTTTGTGAATAGATCTATTGAGATTGACACGTGTACATGTCAAATGGGTGTAGCTTCATTTGTGTAACTACCAGGTGTTCTTGGGTTAGACACCTGCATTGGGCACTTTCTCTTATATTACTATTAACGCTTCAGTTTCATGAGCTTAGGCAGTAGTAGATACATTTTATGTGGCATTGTCTTTTTTATAATGGTCACTGGTGTGTGCTTATTCACATACCTTTTCTTAACCAAAATCAGACCGAATTAACCAAAAATTGATCAATAAAGGCCAAATATATGTGTTTCTGTGTTTGTGATTGTGCATGTACTGATATTAGAAAAATGGACAAAAATCATGAGAAAATGGCAAAAATCGGGCACGAGATATGGAAAGAGTATAAAGAAGCCGAAGCCGGGGAGGAATTCACAAAAGTGGATCATATCTATGCTCAAGTTGTCAATATTAGTCCTTGAAATTCTTTACAACTTCGACAAAAGAGGTCCCTGAACTTTACAAAGTTGAAATTTTAGTCCTTGTAATTTTAACCTTAACTAAACCTAAAAACTATATAACCCAAATCATAACCGGATCCTACCTATTTAACAAATCCATAAATCCAGCCAATAATCCAAACAAAATCCCACCTCCCATTTTATAAACTCGGTCCACCCATATTTACATACACCCATTATCCATATCCATTACCCAAACCCGAGTCAACTCCCTATTAATTACCCGGTCAAACATTAACCCCTTTTCCCTCCTTTCACTGTACACCCTTCGTCCCAAATTTTACCCTGATCTCTCCCATTTACCCGTACTACTTAAAAACCTTCTAGAACCTGACATGTCAGAGGTTATGACAACACAATTCGTCCACCTTGGCAATCCCAAGCAATTTGATTGTTCGAATTGAGGTGGCACACAATCCAAGGGCTACGGATTAAGGAGATGATGACATTATTTGACCAAAGGCTGTGATTTGACATTTAGACTCTTCTAAATGGAAACCCTAGCTTCCTCAGTGGCTATAAATATATGACCTCTCCACAAAATTTCATGTGTAGATTTTTAGTATTGTTTAGTTTATTTTAAAGTTTTTGCTTATTGTATTTCTTTTTCAAGCTTATTTACTTTAAAGCCTTGTAATCATTTTCATGTATTAATAAAATTTTAAGTTCCCTTTTACTTATTTGTCTTAATTTTCTCATAAGCTTTTAGTATGGTTGATTAATCTCAAATAAGCTCAAATTTTTGTTTCAATAAGCTCTTATAAGCTCATATAAGCTGTATATAGCTTTTGTGAGCTTGTTTTGTTTACTTTCTGTTTTAACAAAATTATTTAAAAAAAATAAAGAAAAAATAAAATAAAAAATAAAATAAAATAAATAAGAAAATACCCAAAAAATAAAAACAATAAGCGAAAAGAAAATAAGCTAGCAAGGGAAGAGCTTATAGGGCTTATTTCTAGCAGCTTGTAGATTAAATATTATACCCTTCTTTTGAGCAAAGGGTTTGAGTAAGTTTACTTTTTCAGTTTTATCTTAGATTCTGCTTATTTTGCTTATTATAGTGCTTATTAGTGTAATATCTGTTTTATTCAGCTTGTTTTAACTGTTAGTTGTTTATTTTAGCTTTCATTCATTTAAATTCGGTATTGCATAAACATCTCATAAAATCCAAAAAAATATTGCATATTAGCTTTAGATTATTGTTGTGCTTATTTTTCAGTAGAATTAGCTTTAGTTAAGTCACTAAGTCATATCAGTAAAATATCAATCACAATCTCACAGGCTTCCTTGCTTGTTCAATTTAAAATTCAATTCAGTCAAAATAAGGGGATGTTTGGGACAAGAACTTGGAAAGTATTTTGGTCAAATTTAGTTTTCAAAACAGTTTGGGACAAGAACTTGGAAAGTATTTTGGACAAGAACTTAGTAGTTTGTGAGTCATTTTAAGTGTTTTCATTAAGTTTTCATTAAGTTGATCTTTTTGAGTAAAAAATACTCATTTTAGTGTGTCTTGAGTCCTTGAGTAACTATCCAAAAATCTACAAGTTCTTTGAGTCCATTTTCCTTTCTGTATCCAAGTAAAAAGTCAAAAAATAATGACTCTGAGTCAGCTTCTTCTCAGCCAATTTTAGTGCTTATTTTAAATCAAAAATCCAAAAAAAAAGTTTTTCTTAGTTATTTTATAGCTTATTCAAATTTGTTTTCACTTTGTAGAGTTTGGCTTAATCATATAGTGGCTTAAAATTTAGCTTAAAAGTGCTCCTCGGTTACTTTTTTCTGTCTGCATAAATCATAACTGTCAAAGTGCTTTAATTCATAGCTTATTATCTGCTTATATAATTGAGCTCATTGTCTGACAATTGGTGCATAAGTAGTTTATAGTATGAAGATTATCAGTTTGTGCTTTGTGAGGTGTGTAGAGCTTATTTGAGAGCTTTTGATAAGCCATAAGGTAGGGTATTAGGCTGTTAGTAATTAATGAATCAGTCAAGCTCACTTAAGTAGTCTATTTGTTTGCATATTTTAAGGTCCTATTAAGCTCCATTTCCCCCATTTTGCTTTTACTAATAGATTTTGGTATTAGCTTTTCCAATTTACTACTTTTAGGGTATTAGCTTTTGGTTTAATAGCTTATTTAAGTGCTTAAAATAGGGGTTTAGGGCTGTTTGGTTGAACCTGAATCAAATATGCTTTTTCTTATTTTCAGCTTATTAGCTTTATAGGTTTAGCTTATTAGTTTTACCTAGCTTTATTAGACTTGTTTCCATCTCAGTAGTAGCTTTTCAAGTTGGCACAATTCAAGCTTGTGCCATTTAGGTTGCCATTTCATTTTTCAAAAGGTTTTTAAAACTGATTAATTCTTTGCTTAAATATGAGCTTATTATCAGTTTTCAAAAATATTTGTTTTTGCAAAAAGTGCTTATTACCATCTGATTTTTAAGTTTATAAAACAAAAACAAAAAAATAAATAGTTTTAGCAAAAAGGAGCACCAGGGTTCAAACCTGGGACCTCTAGCACCACACAGACTCACAACACCACACCATAGCCGTTTTTCCGAGGGTCTTTTATCAGTCAAAGGTGCATTGTTATTTTCTTAAGCCTTGTTTTCAATTTAAGCCTATATTAACTGATTTCTTAACTTCTGCTTATTAGATTAAGTTGTTTGATTCTTTTTATTTTTCTTACATTATAATTAGTATCAAGTAATTTTCCAAAAAAGTTTCAGAATTTTCTCATAAATTTTACTATTTTTTATCATTTAATTAGTGTAAAATCAATTTTAATTCATAAAAAATACAATAAAAGTCAAAAAAGTAATTTTCTTTTTTCTAAAATTTTCTTTTATCAAATAGGACTTAGGAAAAATGTAATTGCATTTTTAGGGTTAGTTTTCCATAGATTTGCTTTTTAGGCTCGGGATTTCCCCGTAAGTTTGAGTTTTTAGGTAAAATTTCACTTTTGGCTAATTCTTCTTAGCTTATTCGATTTAGACTATCTTAAATTAGTTTTCTAAAATTTTTGAGAATTTTCCATTTAAGTTTGCTATTTTTAATCATTTATTTCCTTTTAAATAGTTTTTAATTCATGATAAATAAGATAAAATTCAGATAAATACAAATCTTATTTCTAAAATTCTTTTTATGTCTTTAGGACTTTTTAAAATTAAATTTTAGTTTTTAGAGTCATTTTTCCAAATTTTAGGTTTTTAAGTCACATTTAGATCCCTTACGTTGCGTTTTTAGGATTATTTTGTGTTTTAGCTTATTTGTGCTTTGTATAATTGTTTTGTGTGCTGATAGTGCATTTTTGAGTGCGTATTAAAAATATAAAAAGTAGACGTGAGTGGAATTTACCAATCAACCTTTAGGAAAAGGAAGACTTGTAAAAACTCGTGAATACAATATATATATATATATATATATATATATATATATATATATATATATATATATATATATATATATATATATATATATATATATATATATGTGTGTGTGTGTGTGTGTGTGTGTGTGTGTGATATCGGGTAAGTGATTACCCGGGTCGTGTCCCAACGAGGTGTGAATGTGCAATATCGTGTGAGATTCGTGATTAAAATGCTTGTATGGATGATGAGAAATTATTTGGTATTGTGGAATTACGAGAAATTACAAATAACGTACGAAAAATAAAATTAACGCAACTAAAACATGAGTTCGAACAAAGAATGAAAATTAAAACTTAAAAACTAATTGGAATTCTACGGGAATGGAAATTAGGAAACTAGGGAACCCTAAACGTAAATTAATTGTAAAAACGTACAAGTTATTTTAAGAAAAACGTGAGTACGCGAAATAAAAAGTGAATTTAATGCTACGCTAATCCTACGGGGGTAAAATTATTTTTCTACGTTCTAAAAGCTAAAAGAAACTTTTTGAAAGAAGAAAAATATTTTTTTAGATTTTTATATTTTTAATAATGAACAAAAAACTAAAATAATAAAAGAAATCCTAGAAAAATAGTAAAACTAAATGGAAAATTATGAAATTTTTTAGGAAACTCTAATATGCTAATAAGATTCTAGGAAAAATGAAAACTTGAATTAAGCAGTGCACAATAAGCAGTAATAAGCAATACAAAAGCTGAATGTATAATAAGCAAGCAAACAAGTCTTATATAAATATTCAATAAAAGAAAACTTGACAAAAAACTAACACTAGAGAAGTTGGTAGGGGCGTGGTGTTTGTGTGGTTTCTGTGTGAGGTGGGAGACCCAGGTTCGAGCCTGGCTCTACCTTTTTTACTAAAATATTTTCTTTTAAGATTCTTCTTTTTGACAATCTACAAAACACTAAAAATAAAGAACTTTTTGAAAACACAAACTTTTCAGAAACTTCAAAATAAACTGGAAAATGGCTATATAAGCCATCAGTTAGCTTATAAGTTTAAACCCAAAGAAACTTAACTGTCATGACCCCACAAGCCCAAATAAGCTTGAAAATAAGCTAAATAGCTACCCAAGAACTTAAACTGAACTTAAAAATCTAATAAAGACTAATTTTGGCTAATCTGAACAAGCTAGAAATCAAAAAAAAAAAAAAAAAAAAAAAAAAAAAAAAAAAAAAAACATTTGAAATAAGCATAAGGGAAAAAGGTGGACTGATGACTAAACAGTCCACAAGCCTACTTGGAATCCAAAGAAAAAGTTACTAACTAAGTTTGAAAATCAAATCTAAAACTTCAAATGTGAATTCTACACTACTAACTTCTTGTATGACCAAAAATTAAAATCTAAAAACTACTTTTACTCAAGTAATAATTAAAATCCAAAGTGGCCGTTTGGAACAGTTAACTGCGAAGAGTCAAAAACAGGTGTAAAAAGCCATAACATGCTGCTATAAACTACTCCTAAGAATGAATAAGCTAATGGACAACTAAGGGAATCCTAAATAAGCACTAAGGGTACATAAATAAGAAATTGGAAAGAAATCTTACACAAGCTTGTGAAAAATTACAAAAATTAATCTAAATATACACACATGTTCACAAGTTGCCATATAAGCTATGGATCAATTTCTAGAGCTTCAGGACTAGAAACAAAGAGATTAAAAATGGCCAATAAGGTGGCTGTTGGAACTTGAAAGTGCAGGTCTGCAGAAATGGTGGGATTGCAGGGCATCATTTGACTATTCTAATGAACTTGAGAACGCCAAATAAGCTCGGATTTGTAAAGCCTACACTACAAAATACTATTAAGACTAATTGTAATTCCTAAATCTTACTCTAGCACACCTAATTTTTGAGATCAGAAGAAGAGGTTTGGGCCATATGGCTGCTGAAATAGTGGTGCAAAATGGAGGTATTTGACTCACACGGGTCCAATACCAGATAGTGTGCAACTAAAATGTCTTATATAGATTCTAGTTTAACCAAATACTTTAACTAAAAAGCACCTATTCCTAAATGCTATCAACTAGCTGATAAAAACTAATCAGGACCAAGGAATTTTGGAGATCACTTGGTAAGCTGTAAAGCCTTGTAAAAATACTTAAGCAGACTTAAGAACTACTCAACTAACTTGATTATAGCTAAATCAAACATATATCAATACGCTAATAGTACTGAGCTTACCCAAACACCCCCTTAATGACTGATTTGTTATAAAAAGCTACTAAGGAACAATTTCACACAAGTTAAGTATCTCAAAATAAATAAATACAAATAAGCTCCAAAATAAATAAATAAATAAGACAGTGATTTAAGAAAAAGCAATTGAATTTTAATTAAACTAGAAGTTTGAAGTACAAGACTGAAAATAAACTGAAACTAAAGCTAAAATGATTAAAAGCTACTCCTAATAATTAAAATCCTAATACTCATAACTGTGGCAACATCCCTCTATTTATACAATCAGTGAGGGTCTTCCTCTTCTTTTTGTCTTCTTCTTTTTGTGCTTCTTTTGTGAGGGGGAGAGCAAGTTGGACTAATCATGTGATTCTTTGGAAAAGCCTCAGCCCTTGGATGAAGATTTGGCCGTAGGATGGATTTAAGAAGGTGTGGATTACCAAGGTGGCAATAGAGGTGGTATCATGTGAAGGGGGCTTTTGTGGAGGCGAAGGTGGAGTGTTGCAGGGAAAAGGTGAGGTTGTGTTTGGTTTGGCGGGCAAAATAAGGGAGCAGGGGAAGAAGAGAGGTGTGGTTGACTGTGTGGTATATTTGACTAGGTAAAAAAACCAGCGGGTGTGGCGTTTTTTTATTATCATGTGTTTTAGGGTTTGGGAAGTTGTATTAAAAACGTGGGGTGTATGTGGGCTTGGGATTGTTAGAGGTTTGGGCTTAGGATAAGTTTTGGGTTTATGGGATTATGGATTTGTAATAATCTTGGGTTATAATATCGTCTCGTTTGGTTTTGTAAATATCACATGGACCAATCATGCAATTATTCTGAAATTAGGGACTGAAAATGTAATATTCCCAAATCATCAAAAAGGGCCAAAGATGCCAAGATGAATAGTATAAGGAGCCTCGATGATATTTTTCCAATTTAAACTTCCCAGGGACTATTTCTGCCAAATGTGAAAGTTTAGGGACCAAAATTGTAATTCTTTCAAACTTTCATTTCAAAGGACCGTTTATGATAACTTGTGATTTCGCAAGGACCATTATTGCAAATTTCTTCAAAAATATTTTACCAGGGGCTAATTTTGACAAGTTTTGAAAGTTAGGGGACTGAAACTGCCAATTTTGCAAACTTTGTTCGTTTTTCATTTGTTTTCAATCATTTTGCGTCAGAAACATAGAAAACACGATCTTTGGGATATTTTCTGTATTTTGATGTATTTTTCAGTGTTTTTAAATGTTTTTGCAGTTTATATTGACAAAAAATGATGAGTATTTACACACTCGTCATGTGCTTATTTAGTTGTTTTAGTTTATATTTCATTTTTTTAGTCTTAAAAACTCAAAATATCTCTCAATATTCAAAACACGCGATCATAAACCAAATCACGAAATCCCATTCACACTTCGTTGGGAAAACGACTAGGGAAATACATCTTTCCTTTGTATTTCTTTGTTGATATAATTGAAAAACAATCAATTTTTTGCGCCGCTGCCGAGGAAGTTGTGAAATGTATTTCAAAATTCACGTTTGAAGATTAGTGTTTGAAGATCCTTCCCCTTGAAGTTAACGTCTTGATTTTGTAAATATTTTCCTAAAATGTTTAAAAATACCAAAAATATCAAAAAATTAAAAAACAACAAAATAAATCGTGAGGTTAATTGTTTTCGGATTACTTTTAGATTACAACCCTATACAAGCAGTTTAAGGAGACTTGACATTAAATTGTCAAGCCGAAAGAAGCGGGTTTTTAATTAGCTTTACGCGGACCTTTTGTCTCTCCGCCACTCTGCAAGTAGTCTTAAGATGAAACGAATATCGGTTGACTTATCGATTACCAAAATTATTGTTTTTCTAGTTTTTCTAAATATAAAAACCCAAAAATATTTTCTATTCTAAATTAATTATCTTTTTCAATTTTTTTTTAGTGCATGCGCACTCGCTCTCAATCAAACTTGATTGATAATTATCCGATGATTCCGACTCGAAAATATCATAGAAAACGTACACCAAGAAACGCACCCAAGATACGTGCTCTTGAAGGCCTCATTGATTTTACAAAAAGGGGGAGAAGACAATATTAAACTCTAAAATACTTGTCTAAAAATAAATTTTAGACCTAATGAGTTTAAGGTTTTGTAAAAATCAAAAAGGGGGAGATTGTTGACATAAATAATGCCTAAAAACATTATTAACATATTATCAATATCTCTATTTTTTTATTATTACAAAACATAAACCCATTACACTAAAATTTAGGACATAAACAAGCATTTAGTGATTAACATTCTCTTTACATCCAAATCACTTAAGGTATGAATAAACAAAGTGTTTATTGCAATCTATGATCAAAGGAAATTTTTTCTAAAACACTAGAACTTTTATAAAATGTCATAAACATTTAACATCTTTTATAAAACATTTTTGGAATTAAAAGAATATGTTTAAGTCACTATAAATATATGATTTCAAATTTCCAACCAAAAATGGAAAACTTTATCCAGAAAAACCTTCCCCACTAAAGGACAAGAAGTTCCAACGTTCTGAAGGGGCGGCCCCCTTAATTATTAAGGGGACCGGCCACACTCCAGAACAGTTTTTTTGCTCCCTATGAATACTAGTTCATTTCACAGATTTTTCTTACCTTTTGCACTCAAAAACTTTCTGTTCTAGATATCCATTTCTATTCTCTTAATCCTTTGATCATACATTCATAAATCTTTGTTTCAAAGTGATCCAAACATCATCCTCTCAAGTGCAAGAGAAGAATACTTCTATCCCTCAAGACAAGAAGTATTACAACTTGTTGTGATCTCCACGTCCAAGTTGTTAGATCATCATCCATTGTATCTATCTCTTTGTGCAATTAGTTATGAATATTTGATAGAAGATAGTTTAGCTAGGTATATAAATAGTGTGATTGGTTAGTAGTTTGTTGTGAAGGATAAGAGTTAGGAAGTAGATTGTAGTGAAGAAGATTGGTGTGAAGTAGATAGGTGTGAAGTAGTAAGTGGTGAAATAGATTGGTGTGAAGAGGTTGTGTAGAAGTTGTGATTAAGTTGTGACGAAGTTGTGGTGTGTACATTGGTGTGTAAGGTTTTCTCCGCCATAAGGGAGCTTGTTGACATAGTGAAGAAAACTCTCGAGTTAGGTGCTCGGGGAGTGGAGTAGGGCTAGGAAGGTGTCCTTGTAGCCGAACCACTATTAATCTCTTGTTTCGCGGTTCGATCTTTCCATCGCTCATTTATTTCTTTACTTACATTATTATTGCTATATCGTACATATTTATTGTTGTTTATATTGTGCAAGACTTGAGATCACATATTATCGAATATAAATTTTTGAAAATAAAGAAAACACTCTAACAATCTTTTACAATAAATTAAAAACACGTAAAACTATTCAACCCCCCTTCTAGTTTTCCACAATTGGTATCAAGAGCCACGTCTAGCAAGAATTTTAAAATATATTGTATTTTAAAACTTGTAACGATCTATGGAATCTGAAAAATATTTAGAAGGGGCAATCTATGCAAAGACCACCACTATTTGAAAGTGATGGATTTTTATATTGGAAAAATAGATTCGAAACTTATGTGAAATCAAAAGATCTTGATCTTTGGCATGTTATTACCTTTGGTGATTTTCCTCCCACTCAACAAAATCCGGAAACTAAAAAGGATGAAATTGTACCTTTTGAAAAACAAAATGATGATTTGAAAAAGAAACTAGCTAAAAATAATGAAGCTAAAATGGTAATTTATAATGCGTTACCACGTAAAGAATATGAAAGAATTTTTATGTGTAAAACCGCCCAAGAAATTTGGGAATCACTACTTATTACTCACCAAGGTAATAGTCAAGTCAAAGATAATAAAATAGATCTTCTTGTACAACAATATGAACAATTTACGATTCCGGAAGAGGAATCAATTGATAATGCTTTTGCTAAATTTAACACTATTATCACAAGTTTAAAAGCACTTGATGAGACATTTTCTAGTAAAAATTGTGTTAGGAAATTTCTTAGGGCATTGCATCCAAAATGGCGAGCTAAGGTCACGACAATTGAAGAATCAAAGAATTTGATGACGTTATCACTTGATGAACTTATTGGCAACTTGAAGGTCCATGAAGAAATTATAAGAAGAGATTCGGAAACGGTCAAAGTCAAGAAAGAACAAACCAAATCCATTGCTCTAAAAGCCAAAAAGGAACCTAGTGACGATGATGATTCGAGTGACGAGAGTGAAGACGAAGAATATGCAATGGCCGTAAGAGAATTCAAGAAATTCTTCAAGAGACGAGGAAGATTCACTAGATCACCACGAGACGAAAGAAAACAGTTCCAAAGAAATAGAAGTGATAACTACGGGAAAAGAAAGTGCTTTAGATGTGGAAGTCCAAATCATATCATTGGTGAATGTCTAGAGCCGCCGGGTTATGAAAATCAAGGCGCCTTTGTTAGCGGAACATGGAGTGATAGTGACAAAGAAGAAGTGGAAAAACCAAGAGACGAAAAATGTTTTGTGGCAAAAGCAACCGACGAAATATGTTTAGGAACTGACTTGGAGCCTGACGAATGGATCAAGCATAGCGGATGTTCGAGGCACATGACGGGGAACCGCAAGCTATTTTCTACGTATAAGGCATACAATGGAGGTAACATTATTTTCGGTAGTGACTTGCGTCGAAAAATCATTGGCAAAGGTACGATTTCTCAAGACTCACTTACTATTGAAAATGTTGAGCATGTAGATAATTTAACATATAACTTGTTTAGTATAGGGAAAATATGCGATAATAAATGTAGAGTTACCTTTACCGAAAAGGATAGCGAAATAGTTAAGAATGGAAAGATAATAGGTAGAAGAATTAGGAAAGGAGGCATATATGTTATGAAACTAGGAAACAAACCTGAGGATAGGATATGCCTTACGACCCTAGACGAAAATTCCACATTGTAGCATAGGAGATTAGGACATGCAAACATGCAACAAATACAATCTTTGGCCTCTAAAGAACTAGTTAGAAACTTGCCTAATCTAAAATATGACAAGCATTTTTGTGATGAATGTAAAATTGGAAAACAAGTTCATGCTAGTCACAAAGCTAAGAATATAGTATCCACTACTAGGTGCCTAGAATTATTACATATGGATCTTTTTGGTCCATCCGCTGTGCGGAGCTATGGAGAAAACAAATATACCCTAGTAATAGTAGATAACTATTTACGATACACGTGGACTAGGTTTTTAAGTGACAAGACCCAAGCCTTTGAAAAATTCAAAATATTTAGTAAAATGATTCAAAATAAATTAGGATGCACAATAGTAGCCATTAGGACGGACCATGGTAGGGAATTTGACAACGAAATACAATTCGGAAAATATTGTGATTTAACTGGAATATCTCACAATTTCTCCGCTCCTCGTACTCCTCAATCAAATGGCGTAGTAGAAAGAAAAAATAGATCACTACAAGAAATGAGTAGAACAATGTTAAATGAACAATCCATCCCACAAAAATTTTGGTGTCACACTATAGATACATCAACATATATTATAAATAGGGTATCAATTAGGAGAATTCTAGGAAAAACTCCTTATGAGTTACTAAGAGGTAGAAAACCAAACTTGAGCTACTTTAGGGTATTTGGAAGTAAATGTTATATTCTAAACACTAAGGATTACCTCACTAAGTTTGATCCAAAATCATATGAAGGAATATTTTTAGGATACTCACAAAATAGTAAAGCATATACAATACTTAACAAACACTCCATGAAAATAGAAGAATCACTAAATGTAACATTTGATGAAACACCACCACCTCCTAAAACGTTACCTTTAGAAGATGATGACTTAGTCGAAGATGAAGCTATTGAGGTTGGTAAAACAAAACCCATAGGAAATGATAATGAATACATTGACTTAGGAAATAAGGAAATTATAAATGTTAAAGAATCTAGATCACATCCATTAGATAATATAATAGGACATCTTAACCAAAGAACCCTTAGGTCACAAGCCCAAGATAAAAATAACTTCTTTTGTTTCCTCTCAGCAATAGAACCTAAGAATATTAATGAGGCTTTAAAAGATGAAAGTTGGGTTATAGCTATGCAAGAAGAATTAAATCAATTTAAGGCAAATGATGTTTGGGAATTAGTCCCAAATCTAATGAATATGACCATCATAGGAACTAAATGGGTATATAGGAATAAGTCAGATGAAAAAGGAATAGTAACTAGGAATAAAGCTAGGTTAGTTGCCCAAGGTTATAATCAACAAGAAGGAATTGATTATGACGAAACTTATGCCCCCGTAGCTAGACTAGAATCTATTAGGATATTACTTTCCTATGCATGCGCCCTAGATTTTAAGTTATTCCAAATGGACATGAAAAGTGCATTCCTTAACGGTTTTATCAATGAGGAGGTATATGTGACACAACCTCCGGGATTCATTGACTTCGCAAAACCTGATTATGTTTATAAGTTAAAGAAAGCTTTGTATGTACTCAAACAAGCTCCCAAAGCTTGGTATGATCGATTAAAAGCTTTCCTTATTAAACATGATTATTCCATTGGAATGGTAGATAACACTCTTTTCACAAAAAGGAAAGACCCAAATCTCATCATTGTTCAAATATATGTTGATGACATTATATTTGGATCAACTTGTCAAGACATGTGTGATGAATTTGCCAAAATCATGCATGATGAGTTTGAGATGAGTATGATGGGTGAACTAAACTTCTTCCTAGGATTACAAATAAAACAATTAGAAGATGGATTATTCTTTAACCAATCTAAGTACATTAACGAAATGCTTAAGAAATTTGGCCTAGAAGACTCAAAACCCATGAAAACTCCCATGTCTACGGAAGTGAAACTCACAAAGGATAATGAAGGTGAGTCCGTAGATAACACCAAGTATAGAGGAATGATAGGTAGTTTACTATACTTGACGGCAAGTAGACCCGATATCATGTTTAGTGTTTTCTTTTGTGCCCGTTTTCAAGAGGATCCCAAAACCTCTCACCTAGAAGTGGTTAAGCGTATCTTTCGATACATTAAAGGCACTATACACTTATGATTATGGTATCCTAAGGGATCAGGCATAGAAACCATCATCTATGCGGATTCGGATCATGCGGGAGACTACGTAGATAGAAAAAGCACTAGCGGTATTTGCACGTTTATGGGATGTTGTCTAACATCTTCGTTTTCGAAGAAGCAAACCGCTCTTGCTATTTCTACCACCGAAGCCGAATATGTAAGCGCTGGAAAGGCATGTCAACAAACACTATGGATGAAACAAGCTCTCATAGACTATGGCATTAGGTTAGAAAATGTTCCCATTATGTGCGATAACAAAGGTGCAATAGATTTAAGTAAAAATCCGGTGCAACACTCCAGGACTAAACATATAGAAATACGCCACCACTTCCTTAGGGATAATGTACAAAAAGAAAACATATCTATAGAAAAAGTTGCATTGGAAGATAACATTGCGGATATATTCACTAAACCCCTTAAGCGTGAATTATTCAATCACTTGTGTTTAAGATTAGGAATGATGGAACAAGTTGACTAAATTCTATTGCATTTAGACAAATTTTTTCTTGCATAAAATTTACTTTTCTTCCACTTCTCCATTTCTGAGTCTAGGAATCTATTTCGCACAAAATTAAAGATTGGGAAACCTTACTTTCTTTGCATATACTCTCTTGTAAAACCCAATCAAAGTTTTTTTTTGAAAACTTTTCTCACATCTAGGAATTACATGAACATCATTTTTCTTGCATTGTTGACAAATGCTAAAAACCGTTTTCCGAAATCATGCATAATCTCTCACATAAATTGTCAAGGTATATAATCTAATATATATCTTTGACATTCATGAATCGAGCAAAAATCGAATCAAGGAAATTTTGGATTGTTTCTTAGGAAACTTATTTTTCTTTGCATTTAGGAGTCGAAACAATCACAAGTCCACATTTGTTGCATATAGGCACACACTAGGACAAAATCATTCATAATGTTGTCATCTTGTTTCATCACTAGTTTTTGACTCACTAGTTACCTTTGCCTTTGATCTAAGATAGTTGCCATAGGAAGATTAAGTGCCCTTGCCTTTATTTGTCTCCTCTAGCTTATTATTTTTTGCTTGTTTGTTCTTTTACTTAAGTGTTTTTGCATGCATGCTATATCATGATCATATTAGATGCTATATTGCCTCAAGGAATTGAACTTGCTTGAATCCAAATCCAAAAACATAACCTTTCTGCAAATTTTCTGCCAAAAACCCAATTTTGGCAATCTGGAAATCACCAGATGGGCGGCCCCCTTATTTATGTAAGGCGGCCACCTTAATCATTAAGGGGACCGCCCCCTAATTAAGGGGACCGGCCATCTGACGGTCGGGTTTACAGAATCTTTTCTGCTTTTTAGCCCATTTCAACCTACATTTCCCAATTTTCACCAACATATTTTGTCCTAATCTCCCAAACAAACTTTATCCATCCATAAACACACAAATCTTACACTATAAATATCCCCAATCTTCAACACTCTCCATTCATCCCATCATGACTTCTCCAAACAAACCAAAACCAAAAGCCTCAAGGCTAGCAAGGAAGACGGAAAAACCCGTTTGGCAAAGAAAAAGCCCTCGTAACAAATCCATCATAACCAATGAAGTTGGAAATCACTCAACACCTCCAACCACTTACTTCCCAAACTTTACACCAAACCCACAAGGACATTCATTTGATCCTCTTTACAAACCATACAACATTGGCCAAACATCTTCTTTCATGCCAAACTACACATCTCATCCTCCAACCACTTATAATGATCCATAAAAGTTTGATCAACAATCAAACTACAATTCCAACTACACAAACCCAATTCATCCACATCAACACAATGATTCTCTCCACATTGCCACGGAAAAGCAAAAGTTCCGTGATGAAATAACCCAAATCCATGATCTTAGTGATTTCCTTGCTATGCATCGTGCACAACGCAACAAAGGGCAACCTCTATCATCACCCTATGCAAATTGCCACCCCACTCTCTCAACTTGGATCAAGTTATAAACCACACTCACTTTTGCCCTTGTTGCATCTTCTTCAAAAACAAATTCTCTACTTGAGTGAAGATATTTCTTGGATTGAATATCTTCTCACTCGTCCTCATCCAATACCACCCTTAACTCGATACAACATCATAAGATCCACCTCTTCCGCTCCATACCCCACTCCATATCCCTCTCCATCTAACAACTAAGCTCTATGCTTATGTTCCCCTTCAAGCAAATAAAACACTCAACCGTGGGTTGCAAGCAAGTCCAAGTGCTCTCTTAGGCAATATAGGACTATGTCTTCTCTTTTGTTTTATTGTAATCAATATGCTTCAAGCAAATCGAATGTTGTAATCATAATCATTTCTATGATTATATCATATATGCTTGAATGAATCTATTTTTATTTGCATAATTGTTGCTTTGCATATATATGTCTTGTTCTCCTCACATATTTTTTGTAGCCAATCTTTCCATAGCTCGTATCCTTGGTGCTCTCAAATGAGGGGGAGCATACATCAAGAGGGAGCTTTCTACCCGTTTAACTTCTTCTATGAAGCTTACTCGGTTTAACCTTATTGATATTACAAAAAGGGGGAGAAGAGAATATTAAACTCTAAAATACTTGTCTAAAAATAAATTTTAGACCTAATGAGTTTAAGGTTTTGTAAAAATCAAAAAGGGGGAAATTGTTGACATAAATAATGCCTAAAAACATTATTAACATATTATCAATATCTTTATGTTTTGATTATTACAAAACATAAACCCATTAAACTAAAATTTAGGACATAAACAAGCATTTAGTGATTAACATTCTCTTTACATCCAAATCACTTAAGGTATGAATAAACAAAGTGTTTATTGCAATCTATGATCAAAGGAAATTTTTTCTAAAACACTATAACTTTTATAAAATGTCATAAACACTAATATCTTTTATAAAACATTTTTGGAATTAAAAGAATACGTTAAAATCACTATAAATATATGATTTCAAATTTCCAACCAAAAATGGAAAACTTTATCCAGAAAAACGTTCCCCACTAAAGGACAAGAAGTTCCAACGTTCTGAAGGGGCGGCCCCCTTAATTATTAAGGGGACCGGCCACGCTCCAGAACAATATTTTTGCTCCCTATAAATACTAGTTCATTTCACAGATTTTTCTTACCTTTTGCACTAAAAAACTTTCTGTTCTAGATCTCCATTTCTATTCTCTTAATCCTTTGATCATACATTCATAAATTTTTGTTTCAAAGTGATCCAAACATCATCCTCTCAAGTGCAAGAGAAGAATACTTCTATCCCTCAAGACAATAAGTATTACAACTTGTTGTGATCTCCACATCCAAGTTGTTAGGGCATCATCCATTGTATCTATCTCTTTGTGTAATTAGTTATGAATATTTGATAGAAGATAGTTTAGCTAGGTATATAAATAGTGTTATTGGTTAGTAGTTTGTTGTGAAGGAGAAGAGTTAGGAAGAAGATTGGTGTGAAGAAGATTGGTGTGAAGTAGATAGGTGTGAAGTAGTAAGTGGTGAAATAGATTGGTGTGAAGAGGTTGTGTAGAAGTTGTGATTAAGTTGTGACGAAGTTGTGGTGTGTACATTGGTGTGTAAGGTTTTCTCCGCCATAAGGGAGCTTGTTGACATAGTGAAGAAAACTCTCGAGTTAGGTGCTCGGGGAGTGGAGTAGGGCAAGGAAGGTGTCTGATTCGTTGTGTTTTGGTGTGTGGAAAAACAATTTATCAAAATATCAACAAACGTGTAGTCTATGTTATCGTGAGACAACAAGACGTGGAGAAATACGAGTAAACCTTTTAGGAAAAAGATTACCTCGCAAAACTCGTGAAAGTGATATTCAAATTGTGAGACCAGGAAGTGATTTCCCGGGTCGTACCCCAATTAGGTGTGAATGGAAAGTTTCGTGAAAAGATTGAGATTAAGAACTTGTATGTTTGGTTGTGAAAGATTATTTGGTTTTGTAATACGTTAAATTAACGAAAATTACGAATTAACGAACGAAAACGGGATAAACGTAACCTAAATGGGAAAATACACTAAGGAATGCTAAGAACTATTTAAAATGACCTAAAATACTACGGGAAACATGTTAGGGAAAACGGAGAATCCTAAAACGTAATCTAAATTAAAAACGCGACGTTTATTAAAAATAAACGTCAACGTACAAAATAAAACGTAAAATTTGAGCTACAAAGGTCCTACGGGTTTCCAATAAATTTTATTACGCATTAAATGACAAAAGAAAATTTCAGAAAAAAGAAAATTAAATTTTTAACAAAAATTCTATTTATTACGGATTAAATACTATTTAAACTAAATTAAATTCTAATAAATACTAAAACTATTTATAAAAATCTGAAATTTTTTTGAAAATTAAATTATACTAATATAAACTTAAGAAAAATATTAAACTGGAAAAAGCTGCTATCAATAAGCTATAAAGGGCTTATTCAGTTTTAATAAGTAACATGAAAAACTGGTTTAAGTAAACATGAAATACACCTTCCAACAGAACTGGTGCTCCAGAGCTGTTAGAAGGGGGTTGAGTGTTGTGTTGCTTGTGTCCCTGAGGTCCTAGGTTCGAACCCCACTTTTTGCAAAAACTTTGTATTTATTTATTTTTTTCTACTCTTCCTTTTCTTTTTCAACACAGACTCAAAACACTTTCTGGAAATCAGATTATTTTACAAATCAAACTCAAACAACTTCATTTTGAATCAAAGATCAAAACAGTTCAAAATTGGAAATTTATTTTTGAGTTCAAAATTTTTGTTATCCTTCAATTCTCACACAACTCACAATTCAATCAAATAAGCTCAAATGAGCTGATTCGCACAACAACATGATCAAGAATCATGAATAACAACTATGACTAACAACAAGAACAAGAATGAAATCAACAACAACACTAATAGCAGCAAGAACAGTAGTAGCAGTAACACAAGCACAACCAATAAGCTCAATAAGCAAATAGGGTCTTAAGAGCTTATGCAATCAAACCAATAACAACAAAAACAATAACAAACAACAACTATAACAATTAAAAGGACTATAATCAAGAATTCCAACAAAATTAACCAACTTAGTAGACATTAAGGACTCTCAGCTTGCAGTCTCAAGATAGCCTAAAGATGGCTTATTATTAAGCAGTAGATAAGCAAGATACTCTAACCTAAAGGGAAATCTAAAAACTCAACCTAGGGGGCTCTCCAAAACAACAAGAATCAAGACCTAACTTCCACTAATGAGAAATTTATGCCTAATCTAAATTTTGCAACAACTGGGTGCAGGGGAAGGGCTTTCCCTGCAGGTCACTTTAAGCTCTTGTAAATGCTTGCACAAAAATCCTAAAAATAAGATGAAAGCTGGTTTCTAAAGTTCAACTGGTGGAGAATATCTTATGAAAGTTTGAAGGTCTGAATCCAATTACAAAAATCACAATAATTCTTGGAAAATTTGGATTTTCAACAAAAGAGTGAATTTTGCCTTTTGAGCTTTTGGCAAAACTTTGACTTATGTGAGATTACAAGATTCCCAATTGATTATTTATGATATGTTAGGCCTAAATGGGTTGAGATTCAAATTTCTAAACTACTATTCTAAACTGATTTCTAAGATCTTGGAATCAAAAGTTACACAGTAAAGCTGTGAGAATGGTGTGCATGAGGATTTTGATTATTGTAATGAAATTGACCAAAGTAAAGGTTCAACTGAGCTGATTATGACCTAAGGATGGTAAACCAACAAAGTGATACTCTTGTAAACACCAATGACCAACTCAATTACTCAATTCCAAACACCCCTTAATAAACTAATTTTGAAAATTTTTAAAGCAACTAACTATTCTAAGTTATAATACTGAACTTAAAACTTATTCTAATCAAATATAAGCCTAATTAAGCAACATTGAGCAAAGATTACCCTATGAAACCAAGATTATGCAAAAACAATAGTCCAAATGACTTACTTGACATCCAAACTGAGGATTCTGAGTACCAATAACCAAGAACAACCTATGTACCTCCCAAGAGGTTTTAAACCATAATCATCCTTAACCCTGCAATTTCTTTTCTTCTTTCTTCTTCTTCTTCTTCTTCTTCTTCTTTTTTTAATTTTTTTTCTTTTGAGTTTTCTTTGCAATTTTCTGTTTTTCCTTTCTTCTTCTTTTTTTTTTGATTCAAATAACACAAACAAGCTCAAAATAACATCCTGAGATTAAACTAGGGACAATTCAAGGAAATTTAAGTAATTTTGTAAATGTAAATAAAAATTCGAAATTGTAATAACTTGAATAAAACTTTAATTGCACTCGAAATTTAGAAATACATAAGTAAAAGTGAGTACATAAAGCAGAAAAACTACAAAGAAAGATGGCTTAACATGGCTACAAGTAAACCTATTTATACTAAGATGTGGTAGGTATGGCTTTGCACTCTCTTTAGCTTCTTCCTCTGAAATTAGGGTTTCAAAAGCCTTCCTTGAACCTTGTGATGAAATCCCAGTCGTCCAATTGCTCTGAAATTTATCCTAGCCTTATATTGTATTTTGGCCGGAAAATTATGTGGTGAGAAGTATGGATTGCCAGGGTGTATATTGGGGTTAGGTAGGGAATTGGAGGTGGGAATTGGTGATAGTGGGATTGGGGAATGGGTTGGGGGAACTTTTGATGGTGGAGGTTGAGTGTGGAGATGGTGGTGTTGGGTGATGGTGGTGTATACTCTGGATAAAACGGGGGAAGGGGAAAAGGGTGATGTTTGACTTTGGTCAAAAGATATATGTTTATATTAAACGTATCACAGGTTTTTGGGGTTGGGCTTGTAGTGGTTTTGGGCCAGGGAGTATTATGGGTGTAGTGGTTTAAAGCTTATTTGAAATTAGTAATATAAGTAAACAAAGCCCAATGTAAAATCTGATTTTATAGGGACCAAAACTGCCAACCATTCAAACTTCATTCAAGGGCCATTCTTGTCACTTTTGAATTACCAAGGTCTCTTTCATCACTTTTCTTCAATTTATAACTCCCGGGGCACTTTTGTCAATTTGCAAACTTGAGGGACCAAAATGCAATTCCTCCAAAATTTACCAAGGACTAAATTTGACAACTTGTGAGTTTCCAAGAACCAAAGTTGACTTTTTCTCCAAAATATTCCACCAGGGACCAATTCTGCCATTTTCTGAAAGTACAGGGACCAATATTGCCAATTGTGAAATTCCAGGGGCCATACTTGTACATTTTTGAAAGATTTTTACCCAAAGATCATTTGTGATTTCTTTTGACTTTTAAGAAACTTGGGTTGACTTTTCTTTTAAAATAAATGCTTAGGGACTAGTTTTGACAACTTTTGAAAGTTGGGGGACTGAAACTGCCAATTATGCAAACTTTGTTCATTTTTCGTTTGTTTTCAATCATTTTGCATCTAAAACATATAAAACACGATCTTTGGGATATTTTCATTATTTGGATGCATTCTTGAGTGTTTTCACGTGTTTTGGCAGTTAAAATACGGTAAAAATGATGAGTATTTACACACTCATCAATCCCCCATACTTGAGTATTGCTAGTCCCTAGCATTCTTTTGTGAAAATTAATGGATTTGAAGTCTCTTTACCAAAAGCCATTACTTCTGGAGTAGCCAAATGTTTCGGTTCAAGTAAGAACTATGGTCCACCTGATAACCATGTGATTTTGAGCAAACCACCAGCTTTCAACGGTTTTGATTTGTCTTTACCAGAAGCCGTTTGCTTCTGTACTAGCCAACTCTTGATGGACACGGTCAACATCTTGGTGAGTTGATTACCAATTATGGTTTTTCCACTGCCTTTACCACAAGCCATAATCTTGCGGGCTAGCCAACTCTTTCACTTTAGGATATAGCGAGTTGAGATACCATACAATTTTGGGCAAATTGCAAGCCGTCAACGGATTTGAGTTATCTTTACCAAGAGCCATTTGCTCCTGGATTAGCCAATCCTTTTGTTGGTTAGACTTGGCGGACTGATAACCACAAAATTTTTGAAATAAAGTGATTTTTTTTTTTTTTAAATTTTAGGCCAAAAACGGGGGTACTAGACGGTATAGTTTGATAAAATTCTCTAGAATTTTCCCCTCCCCCACACTTAGAATTGAATATTCTCCTCAATATTCAAAGTCCCGGCTATTATGCCGAATCTTTGAATGTAAGAAGATAATATTAGAAGCTAATCAGTGAATGTCATTTTTCATTTTTCACTTTATTAATACATACACATTTTTTTTTGAAGATATATACATTGCAAACAGTTGCAGGGGGTGGCCACTCCCCCACACTTAGGTGTTAGAAAGTAGAAAGAAATTAGAGACACGGGTGAAAACCCATGTTGTGCTACTGTTTTTGTTTATCGAGTCGCTAGCTTGACTCGATCCCCGAATTCATTGGTCCATGGGGAAAGTTTGGAGGTCCGGGACAACTATGGGTGGTATGTCCCCTCCAAAATAATGCTTCAACCGATGCCCATTCACTTTGAAATTTGAACCGTCATTTTGAGATAACTCGCCGGTACCATATGGAAAAACTTTGGCAACGGTGTAAGGCCAAGTCCAGCGGGTTTTAAGCTTACCCGAAAATATCTTCTATCTAGAGTTAAAAAGAAGGACTCGGTCACCAATGTTAAAAACGCGGTTCTTGATTTTGGAGTCGTGGATCTTCTTTGTTTTCTCTTTATAGATTAGAGAGTTTTCATAAGCTTGATCACGAAGTTCATTTAGTTCATTGAGTTGAACTTTCCTATGATCACCCGCAGACTTGAGATCGAAGTTGGCATTCTTAAGAGCCCAATAAGCTTTGTGCTTGAGCTCAATCGGTAGATGACATGCTTTTCCATACACAAGCTTATAAGGAGTAAACCCGATGGGTGTTTTATAAGCCGTACTAAAAGCCCATAGAGCATCATCTAATGATAGCGCGGGGAGTTCCAAACCTAGCAAATAGCGACTTTAAAAATTTTACAACTACTCGGGCATCGTTAGTTGGGAGAGCTTTGGCTTCGACCCATTTTGACAAATAGTCAATGGCCACGAGTATGTATTTGTTCCCTCGTGAAGACGAAAACGCCCCCATAAAGTCTATGCCCCAAACGTCGAAGATTTCACAAACTTGGATGACATTTGGAGGCATTTCATCCCGTTGTGTTATCTTTCCTTGACGTTGACATGAGTCACAAGATTTGACTAAGTCATGGGCGTCTTTGTAGATGGTGGGCGAATAAAAACCCGAATCAAATACTTTTCGAGCGGTGTAGTTCGGGCCATGATGTCCCCTGGTGGGTCCATTATGACAAGCCCTAAGAATTTCCATGGCTTCTTGGCCATGAACACACCTACGAATGACCTGATCCGTACAAATTTTGAATAAATAGGGATCGTCCCAAAAGTAATGATTCACATCTTTGAAAGATTTGTTCTTTTGGTGGGATGACATCCCTTTGACAACAAAATTCCCCGCATGGTAGTTTGCAAAGTCGGCAAACCATGGGGTACTAGAATCACCACGAGAAGAAATCACATTAAGTGTCTTGAGAGGAAACGTTTCATTTATTTCCTTTTTCTCACGAACACCTTGATGAGGGTTTTCCAATCGGGAAAGATGATCAGCAGCGAGGTTCTCGGCTCCTTTTTTATCACGAATGATGATATCAAATTCTTGTGGAGAACCCAACGGAGCAATCTCGGCTTTGCATCTTGCTTGGCAAAGAGATATTTGAGAGCCGAGTGATCCGTGTACACTATGCATTTAGTCAAGATTAAGTATGGCCGAAACTTTTCAAACGCATACACCACGGCTAGTAATACTTTTTCCTTAGTGGTGTAATGAACTTGAGCTTCGGTCAAGGTTTTGCTTGCATAATGAATCGGCTGAAAATGCTTGGTTTTTCGTTGCCCCAAGACCGCACCTATGGCAAAGTCACTTGCATCACACATAAGTTCGAAAGGTAGGTCCCAATCGTGGGCAACTAGAATTGGTGCCTCAGTAAGCTTTTTCTTGAGAGTTCGAAAAGCTTCGATGCACTCATCAAAAAAGACAAACGGAGTCTCTTTTTCAAGAAGTCGGGTCATAGGCCTAGCTATCTTTGATAAATCTTGAATGCATCTACGATAGAAGCCGGCATGACCCAAAAAACTCCGAACACCTTTAACGGTTGTGGGAGGAGGAAGTTTAGCAATGACATCGATTTTAGCCTTGTCAACCTCAATCCCGCTCTTAGAAATCTTATGGCCAAGGACAATTCCTTCCTTGACCATGAAATGACTCTTCCCAATTTAGACTAAGATTGGTGTCTTCACACCTTTGAAGCATTTTATCTAAATTGGCGAGACATGATTCGAATGAATTCCCAACGACCGAAAAATCATCCATGAAGACCTCCATTGTTTTCTCGATCATGCCGTGAAAAATGGCCATCATGTATCTTTGAAACGTGCCCGGAGCATTGCACAAGCCAAAAGGCATGCGTCGATAAGCAAATGTTCCATATGGACACGTGAAAGTCGTTTTCTCTTGATCTTGAAGGTCGATGGGAATTTGGAAATAACCCAAAAAATCATCAAGGAAACAATAGTATTTGTTTCCCGCCAATCTTTCGAGCATTTGATCCATGAAAGGTAGAGGAAAGTGGTCTTTGCGGGTGGCGTCATTCAACTTTCGATAGTCAATACAAAAACGCCAACCCGTTACCAATCAAGTAGGAATCAACTCATTATCATCATTTTTAAATACCGTTATACCACCCTTCTTGGGCACACAATGAATGGGACTCACCCAAGGACTATCCGAGATAGGGTAAATCAAACCGGTATCAAGAAGTTTTATGACTTCTTGTTTGATAACCTCGTAGATTTTTGGATTTACCCTTCTTTGTTGTTGAACCGCCGGTTTAAAGTCATCCTCCATCAAAATCTTGTGCATACAAAATTCCGGGTTAATACCTTTGATGTCGGAAAGTCCCCAAGCAATGGCTCGCTTGTGTGACTTTAAAACCTTTAGGAGAGCGGTTTTATTTTCCTCATTCAAGTCTTTGGCAATTATGACGGGAAACTTATCGTCTCCCACCAAAAATGCATACTAGAGATGAGGTGGTAGTTCCTTGAGTTCAACCTCGGGGAAGTCATCAGTTTTTTCAACATTTTTAACCTCCTCGTTATGAAGTTCTTTTGGAGGGTGAGGGGTGAAGGATCTTCATTCAACAATTTTTCAAGCATAAGTATATCCCCCTCAGAATCAAGATAGTTACTATCAAACTCGTGTGACATTGAGCTATCTTGGGAAAGAAAAGCATCGACCTCTTCCAAAAGAAAGTCACTTCCCTCAAATAGAGTGAGAGAAGGGGAAGAGTCGGCTATGATTGGTGAAGTAGAAGGAGTGGGATTGCCACTCGAAAAAAAACCAAGAACTTCTTGAGAGTACTCCTCAGATGCAACGTCAATGACATCAATTCGGTTTACCGATTCGGAGTCAAAATTTGAGGAGTACCTTGAAGTTTGATTAAGGTTAAAAGTAACCGCTTCGTCACCAACACGTAGAGTGATCTCATGTTCAAAAACGTCAATAAGAGCCCGTCCCGTTCTTAGGAATCCTCTTCCAAGAATGAGAGGAACTCTTTGATCCGCATCAAACTCAAGAACTACAAAGTCAGCAGGGAAACAGAACTTTCCTATTTTCACGAACACATCTTCGGCAATGCCGAGTGGACGAGAGATGGATCGATCCGCAAGCTCGAGAGTTATGCATGTAGGAGTAAGTTCGGGAAGTGAAAGTTTTCTCCACACTGAATGAGGCATTAGGTTGATGCTAGCGCCAAGATCGGCCAAGGCGAAGCATTCACCCATTCCTGGAAAAACACAAGGAATAAGGAATTTTCCAGGATCTCTGAGCTTCTTGGGAAGCTTCTTTAGTATAACTGCGGAGCAATTCTCATTTAGTGGAGTCCTTGCCATTTCAAATAACTTTTCCTTGTTGCTTAACAAGTTTTTGATAGTTGAAGCAAATTTTGGCATTAACATGATAGCATCCGCAAAGCTTATGTCAAAATGTAATTCTTGGAAGATTTGCAAGAACTTGTCCATTTGGTGACTAGCCTTTTCACGGAGATTTTGATCGTTTAAACGTGATGGATAAGGTATTGAAGCTTTGGATTGAACGGGATTTTCCGAGGGTTCAAAAACAACTCCCGGTTTGGATATGGTTTTTGGGACAACATGAGGTTGGACGTGTGCGGTACTTGGTGGACTAGCGATTTGCACTTTGTCCTTTGTCGCCTCATGTTCACGTTCCACTACCTTTGGAGGAGAAGTAAAAGAGGTATTAGGAATTGTGGGTCCATTATAAGAAACACCACTACGGGTTGTGATCGCCTTTACATCGCCCTTCGGGTTGGCGATCGTGTTGCTTGGTAGCGTTCCCGATCCCGAAGGTCGATCATTTAAAGACTTCTTTAGTTCAGAAATTTGAGTGATCAACAACCTATTTGTTTCTTCTTGAGCTTTCATGAATTGTTTCAAAACCTCATCGGATGATGATTGAGGTTGAACAATTGATTGGTTTTGATTTTGAAAATTTGGAGCTCGGTTGTTTTGATTGAAAGCTTGGTTTTGAAAATTTCCTTGATTTTGATTACCATTACCATGAAAATTGTTTCCTTGATTTCCATAACCTTGATTACCATAACCTTAATTACTATTCAAGTTTCCTTGATTTTGACACCCTTGATTAAAATTCCCTTGGTTTTGAAAACCTTGGTTCATTTGATTTTGGTTTTGGTTATGGTTTTGGGCATTTTGGTTAGGATTGAAACTTTGGTTTTGGTTTTGATTGAACCCAGGTGGTCCAAGGAAATTGTTAGAACGATAGCTAAGAAGATTGTGGTCCCCTTGCGGTTGGTGAACATTACCTCCCGTATTGTAGGAACTTTGAGCAGCATATACGTTCTCTTGAGTGTGGCCACCAACGGCAGGACACTCGGAATAAGAATGTGGACCTCCACAAGTTTCACAACTTTGAGCTACGGCTTTGACTTGTTGGTTTTGGATGGTTTGATTCATCCTTAACATAGCCGTAGATAAGTCATCAAGCTTCTTTGTGAGAGTCACTATTTCATTGGATGCGGGAGTGATAGATCTACATGACTCATTTCTCTCGACTGAGGAATACCAAAAATTATGGTGAGCGGTCATGTTTTCAATGAGATCATAACACTCTTCGGGTCTCCTTTTCATAAAGGTACCACCCGCAGCAGCATTGATTGTATTTCGGTGTCTCAATGTCAACCCATTATAGAAGGTATCTATTTGAGTGACTAGCAACATGTTATGATTAAGACACCGATCGATTGAAAGCTTATAGCGTTCCCATGCCTTGAATAGGGACTCTTCGGGAAGCTGACAAAAGTTACTAATTTCATTACGTAACTTCGTGACCATAGATGGTGGAAAGTATTTGGCTAAAAATTTAGCAACCATCTCTTCAAAGGTATGAATTAATTCTTTGGACGTCGATCAAACCACGCAGTGGCATGATGAGTCAAAGAATATGAAAAGAGGCACAAACGAAGGGCATCATCGGTGACACCGTTTTGTTTCATACTTTGGGTGACGATGAGAAATTTATCAAGATGTTTGTTTGCATCATCACCCGGAAAACCATGGAATTGGCACGAGTTTTGGACTTGTTGTATCATATGATACTTAAGTCCAAAATCCGTGGCCGCGATGTTAAGAGGGGCAATAGGGCCACCCCTTTCGTGCATAGTAGGTTGACACAATTCCTCCATCGTGCGGAGATCGGGAATTGGGTCATCCTTTAGAGGTTCATGATTATCATCCATTTTCGAAACGTGATCTTCAACAATAAGACGTTGTTTGGTGACGTTTCTTAGTTGACGATTTCGCTTCGATTGCGAACGAGGATGCATGCACCACAAAAATCAATTAAAACAATACCACTTTAACGACAAGGGAACTTAAATCAATAATCAAGAACGCAAGGTTAACCTTTAAGGATAAACGTACAAGGAGCGGGAGAAAAGAATGGATTTCAAACTAGGGCAAAGTTCGTTGGATCGCCCTATACCGTTTCGACTCCTCTTACTGTAAGCTTATCGATTAAAAGTTTTCCAAAACACAAGTGATACAAAGGCAAGTTTTGATCTTTGGTTTGGGAACTTATTATGGTCACACCCCCAGTTGGTAGGTGTTCTGCCTTGGTTTACGGTGGTAAGATATTAATGTTGTTATTATTGAACAAAGAAACGGGAAAATCTTTTTGTGTCTTTCTTATCTTATATAGATATAATACATATATAGAAACAAAATAAAAATATTTTTGGTTTTTTATAAGTTTTATAAAAGCGTAACTTCTTGTGAAGGTTCTACAAGACTAATAGTCTAAACCTTATAGAGACTTTCGAAACACAGCCTCCCCGGCAGCGGCGCCATTTGATTCGCTGTGTTTTGGTGTGTGCAAAAACAATTTATCAAAATATCAACAAACGTGTAGTCTATGTTATCGTGTGACAACAAGACGTGGAGAAATACGAGTAAACCTTTTAGGAAAAAGATTACCTCGCAAAACTCGTGAAAGTGATATTCAAATTGTGAGACCGGGAAGTGATTTCCCGAGTCGTACCCCAACGAGGTTTGAATGGAAACTTTCATGAAAAGATCGAGATTAAAACCTTGTATGTTTGATTGTGAAAGATTGTTTGGTTTTGTAATACGTTAAATTAACGAAAATTACGAATTAACGAACGAAAACGGGATAAACGTAACCTAAATGGGAAAATACACTAAGGAATGCTAAGAACTATTTAAAATAACCTAAAATACCACGGGAAACATGTTAGGGAAAACGGGGAATCCTAAAACGTAATCTAAATTAAAAACGCGACGTTTATTAAAAATAAACGTCAACGTACAAAATAAAACGTAAAATTTGAGCTACAAAGGTCCTACGGGTTTCCAATAAATTTTCTTACACACTAAATGACAAAAGAAAATTTTAGAAAAAAGAAAATTAATTTTTCAACAAAAATTCTATTTATTACGGATTAAATACTAGTTAAACTAAATTAAATTCTAATAAATACTAAAACTATTTATAAAAATCTGAAATTTTTTTGGAAATTAAATTATACTAATATAAACTTAAGAAAAATATTAAGCTGGAAAAAGCTGCTATCAATAAGCTATAAAGGGCTTATTCAGTTTTAATAAGTAACATGAAAAAGTGGTTTAAGTAAACATGAAATACACCTTCCAACAGAACTGGTGCTCCAGAGTTGTTGGAAGGGGGTTGAGTGTTGTGTTGCTTGTGTCCCTGAGGTTCTAGGTTCGAACCCCACTTTTTGCAAAAACTTTGTATTTATTTATTTTTTTTCTACTCTTCCTTTTCTTTTTCAACACAGACTCAAAACACTTTCTGGAAATCAGATTCTTTTACAAATCAAACTCAAACAACTTCATTTTGAATCAAAGATCAAAACAGTTCAAAATTGGAAATTTTTGAGTTCAAATTTTTTGTTATCCTTCAATTCTCACACAACTCACAAATCAATCAAATAAGCTCAAATGAGCTAATTAGCACAACAACAGGATCAAGAATCAAGAATAAAAACTATGACGAACAACAAGAACAAGAATGAAATCAACAACAACACTAATAGCAGCAAGAACAGTAGTAGCAGCAACACAAGCACAACCAATAAGCTCAATAAGCAAATAGGGTCTTAAGAGCTTATGCAATCAAACCAATAACAACAAAAGCAATAACAAACAACAACTATAACAATTACAAGGACTATAATCAAGAATTCCAAAAAAATTAACCAACTCAGTAGACACTAAGGACTCTGAGCTTGCAGTCTCAAGATGGCTTATTATTAAGTAGTAGATAAGCAAGATACTCTAACTTAAAGGGAAATCTAAAAACTCAACCTAGGGGGCTCTCCAAAACAACAAGAATCATGACCTAACTTCCAATAATGAAAAATTTATGCCTAATCTAAATTTGGCAACAACTGGGTGCAGGGGAAGGGCTTTCGCTGCAGGTCACTTTAAGCTCTTGTAAATGCTTGCACAAAAATCCTAAAAATAAGATGAAAGCTGGTTTCTAAAGTTCAACTGGTGGAGAATATCTTATGAAAGTTTGAAGGTCTGAATCCAATTACAAAAATCACAATAATTCTTGGAAAATTTGGATTTTCAACAAAAGAGTGAATTTTGACTTTTGAGCTTTTGGCAAAACTTTGACTTATGTGAGATTACAAGATTCCCAATTGATTATTTATGATATGTTAGGCCTAAATGGGTTGAGATTCAAATTTCTAAACTACTATTCTAAACTGATTTCTAAGATCTTGGAATCAAAAGTTACACAGTAAAGCTGTGAGAATGGTGTGCATGAGGATTTTGATTATTGTAATGAAATTGACCAAAGTAAAGGTTCAACTGAGCTGATTATGACCTAAGGATGGTAAACCAACAAAGTGATACTCTTGTAAACACCAATGTCCAACTCAATTACTCAATTCCAAACACCCCTTAATAAATTAATTTTGAAAATTTTTAATGCAACTAACTATTCTAAGTTATAATACTGAAATTAAAACTTATTCTAATCAAATATAAGCCTAATTAAGCAACATTGAGCAAAGATTACCCTATGAAACCAAGATTATGCAAAAACAATAGTCCAAATGACTTACTTGACATCCAAACTGAGGATTCTGAGTACCAATAACCAAGAACAACCTATGTACCTCCCAAGAGGTTCTAAACCATAATCATCCTTAACCCTGCAATTTTTTTTCTTCTTTCTTCTTCTTCTTTTCTTTTTTTTTTCTTTTTTTTTTCTTTTGAGTTTTCTTTGCAATTTTCTGTTTTTCCTTTCTTTTTTTTTTTTTTATTTTTATTTTTTTTTATTCAAATAACACAAACAAGCTCAAAATAACATCCTGAGATTAAACTAGGGACAATTCAAGGAAACTTAAGTAATTTTGGAAATGTAAATAAATATTCAAAATTGTAATAACTTGAATAAAACTTTAATTGCACTCGAAATTTAGAAATACATAAGTAAAAGTGAGTACATAAAGCAGAAAAACTACAAAGAAAGATGCCTTAGCATGGCTACAAGTAAACCTATTTATACTAAGATGTGGTAGGTATGGCTTTGCACTCTCTTTAGCTTCTTCCTCTGAAATTAGGGTTTCAAAAGCCTTCCTTGAACCTTGTGATGAAATCCCAGTCGTCCAATTGCTCTGAAATTGATCCTAGCCTTATATTGTATTTTGGCGGGAAAATTATGTGGTGAGAAGTATGGATTGCCAGGGTGTATATTGGGGTTAGGTAGGGAATTGGAGGTGGGAATTGGTGATAGTGGGATTGGGGAATGGGTTGGGGGAACTTTTGATGGTGGAGGTAGAGTGTGGAGATGGTGGTGTTGGGTGATGGTGGTGTATACTCTGGATAAAATGGGGGAAGGGGAAAAGGGTGATGTTTGACTTTGGTCAAAAGATATACGTTTATATTAAACGTATCACAGGTTTTTTGGGTTGGGCTTGTAGTGGTTATGGGCCAAGGAGTATTATGGGTGTAGTTTTGGTGGACTTTGTTTAAGGCTTATTTGATATTAGTAATATAAGTAAACAAAGCCCAATGTAAAATCTGATTTTATAGGGACCAAAACTGCCAACCATTCAAACTTCATTCAAGGGCCATTCTTGTCACTTTTGAATTGCCAAGGTCTCTTTCATCACTTTTCTTCAATTTATAACTCCCGGGGCACTTTTGTCAATTTGCAAACTTGAGGGACCAAAATGCAATTTCTCCAAAATTTACCAAGGACTAAATTTGACAACTTGTGAGTTTCCAAGAACCAAAGTTGACTTTTTCTCCAAAATATTCCACCAGGGACCAATTCTGCCATTTTCTGAAAGTACAGGGACCAATATTGCCAATTATGAAATTCCAGGGGCCATATTTGTACATTTTTGAAAGCTTTTTACCCAAAGATCATTTGTGATTTATTTTGACTTTTAAGAAACTTGGGTTGACTTTTCTTTTAAAATAAATGCTTAGGGACTAGTTTTGACAACTTTTGAAAGTTGGGGGAACGAAACCGCCAATTATGCAAACTTTGTTCGTTTTTCGTTTATTTTCAATCATTTTGCATCTAAAACATATAAAACACGATCTTTGGGATATTTTCATTATTTTGATGCATTCTTGAGTGTTTTCACGTGTTTTGGCAGTTAAAATACGGTAAAAATGATGAGTATTTACACACTCATCAGTGTCCTTGTAGCCGAACCACTATAAATCTCTTGTCTCGCGGTTCGATCTTTCTATCTCTCATTTATTTCTTTACTTACATTATTATTGTTGTATCGTACATATTTATTGTTGTTTATATTGTGCAAGACTTGAGATCACCATCGTTTTTTAGAATTACACCAAATTGACACGTTTTACAATGCTTTAACTCAGAATGATCAAGAGTCGCTTAACGCGGCGGCCGCTGGAAATATCTTGAATCGTACTCCGAGAGATATCTTAACGATCATCGAGAATAAATCCAAAGTTCCCACTTCTCGAAACAAACCGGTTGTTTCGAAAGTGAATTCTTCTTCTACTCCTTCTTCTTCATCGGCCCATCCATCGGAGATGCTAAACTTACCGATCCTATTTGTTGTATGATGAAAGATTTTAAGCTTCAAAATCAGAGAACCGAGCCCGTTAAAGCCGTCGTCGATAAGTGTGTTATTTTCGGTGTTCCCCATCCTTATTATGATTGTCAAGCCACCGATGGAAATGTTTATAATGCTCCTATAGCAGCCGCAAATTACAATCAAAATCAAGGTTTTCGTCCACAAGGTGAAGTTAACTACCGGGCTAACAACCAAATGGGAGCACCCGATTTTACTTCTGTTCAAAACCATCAAAACCATTTCAATCAAAACAACCAAGGTTATCATGCAAACCAAGGTTACAATCAAAACAGTGGAACCAATTTCAACCAAGCTAATCAAAATTATCAAGCTCCACCGCAACAAGTTTATCAACCTCCTCCTACTCAAGTTGCACCCCCTCATGATTTCACGAACTACATAAAGACAAATGATGTTAGCATGCGAGCTATGAAAAATCAAATCAACAATATGACGGTCGAGCTTAAGAGAGAAAACGATACGACGTTGAGTAAACAAACTAATGAGCTTAAAGAAATGATGATTAGTTTTATGAAAATCAACCAACCATCAACCTCAGGTTCTTCTTCTCTTCCGAGTAATACCATGATTAACACAAGAGGTGGCATGAATGCTATCACCACCCGAAGTGGTGTGGCATACGAAGGACCTACGATGCCTACGACTTCTTATTCCTCTCTCCCGAAAGTAGTAGAACGTAGAACCGAGGCGACAAAGGACCAGGTCCTTCCTACTAATAGTAGAAGTACCGAAAATGTCCAACCTCCGGTTGTCCAAATTTCGGAGCCCGATGTTGCTCCAAAGTCTAATCCGAAACCGTCAATTCCTTATCCATCTAGACTTCATGAGCAAAAGCACTGCGAACAAGCTAACAATCAAATGGAAAAGTTCTACCAAATGATTCAAGATTTGCACTTTGACATTAGTTTCACGGATGCTCTCATTCTAATGCCTAAATTTGCTTCAATCTTTAAAGGATTACTAAGTAACAAAGAAAAATTATTTGAAATGGCTAAAACACCTTTGAATGAACGTTGTTCGGAGGTTCTCTTTAAAAAGCTTCTCGAAAAGCTTGGAGATCTCGGCAAGTTCCTCATTCCTTGTGATTTCTTGAGAATGGTTGAATGCTTAGCCTTGGTCGTTCTTGGCGCTAACATCAACCTTATGCCTCTTTCCATATGGAAGAAGCTTTCTCTTCCCGCACTCACTCTGACTAATATGGAACTTGAACTTGCGGACCTATTCGTTTCTCCTCCAATCGGTATCGCCGAAGATGTTTTCATCAAAATATCTAAGTTTCATTTCCCGGTTGACTTGTAGTCGTTGATTTTGATGCCGATCCTGAGGTTCACCTAATTCTTAGAAGAGGTTTCCAAAGAACGGGTCGTGCTTTGGTTGACGTTTATGGAGAAGAAATAACCCTTCGAGTTAACAATGAAGCTATCACTTTCAATCTTCTAGATACTCCTTAAACTATGATGATATATCGGTTAATCAAATCGATGTCATAGATATTACTTATGAGGAGTATGCTCAAAAGATTCTTGGTTTCTCGAACAATTCTTTGAGTGGCAATCCCAGTCCGACTTCTGAACCTATCATTTCTGACTTTTTCCCTTCCCTTACTCCTTTTGAGGGAAGCAATTTCATTTTGGAAAAGATCGAAGCTTGTCTTAAAAATGATTCAATTTCACCGGAAATTAATGAAACCGACTTTGATCAGGAGGGAGATATTCTTTTAATTGAGAAAATATTAAACGAAGACCCAGGCATCTGTTGCAACTTTCCTGTTCTCTCTCCTCTCAATATTCTTTCTCTCTCTAAATTAACACCACCATCATCTACCATATATTAAATCAAACTATACCATCTTCATCACCTCACTACCTGAAAAGATACACCACCAACCGGACATCCACCGGAGCTTACACGCGCCCCCACGCGCCACCTCTTTCGGGTGGTTTTGTCTTGTTTTTTCTGTGTTTTTTCGGCATTTCCCGACAGCCTGGACATCCACCACCCATGAGGTTTCCCACCCTTTTTCGAGGCGGACCCAAGTTGTTCTGCTGCCCTAGTCACCGACGGCCACCAGATTCTGGCCCTCCGACCACCGAAATTTTTTTCAGCAGCTAAGCTCTTTTTTCTCATACTTTTCTGATTTTTTTTCTCTCTATTCCCGCCCTTGCATGCTTTTCTTGTTGCCCTTGATTCTGTCCTTTTTTATTTGCCTGCTTTTTTGAGTTATTTTTGCTTCATTACCCTTCTGTGTCGTATTTTGTCCTTTATTGTTGTTGTTTTTTATAATTTTAGTGCTAGTGGTTGACTGGTTGTTTTATCCTGCCTTTTGCTTGCTTCTGGTTGTGTTTAGTTGTGATCTTAGAGCATGTAGGGAAGAAGGGATCTTAGAGCATGTAGGGCCTACAGTGTTTTCCCAGATTTACTTTCTGCTAGTGCAAAGAAGGGATCTTAGAGCATGTAGGGACTACAGGGTTTTCCCAGGCGAGACATGCTCATCCCAATACAAATTGCTAGCATTGTATACATTTTTTGAGAGGCAACAACCAAGGAGAGGAGGCAACAACCAAGGACAGGGCTGCTGAGGATTCTTTGGAAGAATCTGAATGGTGAGGTGGCTGAGTCATTCAGAGCGAGAGTCTCAGAGGGACTTTCTACACGGTTGGAGGACCTGACTACCAGAGACACGGACCAGATGTGGAACACACTTGCCGAAATCGTTAGAGACGCCGCAAAGGATTCTCTTAGGGTGACTAGAGGGGCAGCGAGAAACCAGACGTACAACAGAGAATCATGGTGGATCAGCGAGGAAGTGCAATCCAAAGTTGCAGTAAAACAAGCTAGGTTTAGAGAGCTTCTTTTGTGCCGAGAAGGCCACCGAGCTGACATGACGGCTGCAGAAGAGATGTATAAAGTAGCTAAAAGAGAAGCAAAAAAGGCAGTAGTCCAGGGCAAGGCCAAAGCGTACGAAGATTTGTATATGAAATCGGACTCCAATGAGGGGGTTAACGATATTTTTAGGATTGCTAAAGCCCGTGAGAGAAGAAAGAAGGATTTAGGAAACATTAAATATATCAAAGATGAAGGCGGTCGGACCATTGTGAACGGAGAGGATATTAGGAAAAGATGAGGAGAGTATTTTTTTCCTCTCTTTTCTACGAAGGGAGCGTTGAAGGTAGTGGGGAAGAAAAGAACCCTAGCCTTCGACCAGAGTGCTACTATTGGAGGATTAGCCAACCAGAAGTGAAGGTTGCACTGCGGAAGATGGGAAGAAATAAAGCAGTGAACCAAACCAAATCTCCAGAGAAGCTTGGAGGTGTCTGGGTGATGAGGGGGTAGAATGGCTGACTTGCCTCTTCAACAAGATCTTCTCTGGTGCCAAGATGCCTGAGGAATGGAGACCAGTAAATTCATCCCCATCTACAAGAATAAGAGGGATGTACAAATGTGTAGCAACTATATGGGCAGTAAGCTACTTAGCCACTCCATGAAGCTGTGGGACAGAGTTATCGAAAGAAGGTTGAGAAGGGAGACGAGGGTGTCTGAGAACCAATTTGGTTTTATGCCAGGAACATCTTCGATTGAGGCTATTCACCTTCTCATAAGTCTCATGGATAAGTATAGAGAAAGAAAAAAGGACTTGCATATGGCATTCCTAAACCTTGAAAAGGCTTATGATAGTGTTCTTTGAGAGTTAATTTGGAGAGCTCTAATTGATAAAGGAACCCCAAGGAGATACGTGAGAGTCATTAAAGATATGTACGAGGGAGCTAAGACTCGTGTGAGGTCCATGGTGGGGATATAGGATATTTTCCCTATGGAGGTTGGGCTCCACCAGGATCTGCCATTAGTCTCTACCTATTCGCATTGATCCTTGATGAGCTATCTCGAGGGATACAAGAGGGTATCTCGTGGAGCATGATCTCCGCTGACGACATTCTGTTGGTGGCAGAATTGACAGAAGGGTTAAACAACAGACTTGAGCCCTAGAGGGAGGCTCCGGAAGACAATGGCATTCGGGTGAGTAGAGAGAAGACTGAGTACTTGAGATGTGATTTTGGTAGGATCGAGTCAGGACACCATGAAGGGATGGATATTCGTATCGGTGACCAAATCCTACCACCCAAGGAGTCATTTAGATATTTGGGATCGATGATCCATAAATCAGGGAGGGTTGAGGAGGACGTAACCCGCCGGACTTGAGCTGGTTGGGTGATATGGAGGGCGGCGTCGGGAGTCCTATGTGACAAGAATGTCCCCTTAAAGTTAAAGGGAAAATTTTATAAGGTAGCGATTAGACCAGCTATGTTGTACGGGTCAGCAGTGTTAGCCTATCACCAAGGCACAGGCTAACAGGGTCGAGGTGGCAAAACTGAGAATGCTAAGGTGGACTTGTGGTAAGACCATGCTTGACATGATTCCGAATGGAGTTTTCAGAGCTATACTTGAGGTCAAGACTATTATTTCAAAGATGAGAGAAGGAAGATTGAGGTGATTCGGACATGTCAGGAGGAGGCCACAATCAGCACCGGTGAGAAAAGTCGAAGCGCTAGTAGTAGATGGAGTGAGAAAGAGGGGTAGACCCAAACTCAGGTGGGAAGATAGACTTAGCTCAACATAAAGGAGCTTCTCTTGCCCGAAGACATGACCTCAGATAGGAAGTTGTGGAGAGATAGAATTAGGATCTGCGGGTAGCTCAGGCTAGGTGTTTTGTGGGTTTAGGTAGTTTTGGCGTTAGCTTGTTTTTGTCGTTAGGCTTGTGTTTTGGCTTTTGTTGCCCCATTTTTTCTTTGCCTTAGATATAGGCCCCGTGCATTTACGTACTTTACTCTGTGCTTTGTTTGCCTTAGGTTTGCCTTCTTTTGGTGCTTGTTTATGTGTTTTGTTTGTGTTTTTGTTTGCTTTTATGCTCTTTGTGCTTTTTTTCTTGTGATTTTGGCCGTGCCCCTTTGCCTCTCTACCTGTCTTAGGTTCCCGTTTCTTGCTTCTACTCTGTTTGCGTGTTTGCCTATTGTGCCTGCTATCTTTTGCCTGCTTTTTGCTTGTAGTTCTCTGTCCCTTTTGCTCCCTGATTGAGCCTAAAGCGTCAGATATTATTGACCAAGGTCAAATAAGTCAAAGACAGCTCAGGCCAATTCTCCGTGGAAAGTATAGTGTTTCCCCAGGTCGTTATGTCCTGACGAGGTATGATGGTAATCGAAACGGGTTTGTTATCGGGTGAATTTGGATGGGAAAGGGTATATAAGGGTTTGAATGATTACACTAAGGAATTACGAATGAGAACGATTTAAACAAACTATATTAACAATAACGTGAAACCCAATTAACCTAAAACGTTATCTAAATATTTAAAATTAGAGTTTGCTTATAAATAAGCAGAAAAATAAGCCAAAAGGGCTTAAATAGAAGCTATCACTTTTTTTTTTTTCTTTTTTTTTTTTTTTTTTTTTTTTTTTTTTTTTTTGGTTTTTCTTTATTTTACAAACTACTTTTACTAACGTAACTTAAATTTAAAAACGTAAAAGTTATTTAAATAAAACGCGAGTGCGCAAAATAAAACGTGAATTTTATGCTATGCAAACCCTATGGACATGAAAATTATATTTTTACGAACCTAATGATAAAAGAAAACTTTTAAAAAAAGAAAATTATTTTTTAGATTATTTTAGTATTTATTATTAATTAAAAACAAATTAAATACTAATTATACTAATAAAAAAAAATACTAAATCAAAAGTAAAAATTACAAAACTTTTTCTAAAAATAATAAGTACTATGATAAAGCTAA
>CM060691.1:105336590-105502882 GCA_030686995.1 Artemisia argyi
TCTTTTCTTTCTTTTGTTCTTGGGCCGAACACAACATACACCACACAAGCCCATTTAATTTGTTTTTCTTCTTTCTTTTCGTTGGGCCGAAGCACCCAAAGCGCAAAACAAAATTTTTCCTAACTAAACATATTACAAATACATATATACATATATTTCATTTCTTTCCTTATTTTCTTTCTTTGGTTACTCGGCACAAGCAAAACACCCTACACAAACACAAAACACATGAAACACTTTCTCCTTCCTTTTTCCTTGTGTGTGAGACTCACCCAAGACCATGCCAAGTCCCTTCCTAAGCCTACCCTAAAACATAAACAAATACACATCCCATACCACTTTTGTACCATGTAAAAACCAAAGGTTATTATGTTTCTTATATACCAACATGTAACCCATTTTCCTTCTTGTTTCCCCTTTGACCATTCGATTAGTATATCTCTCACCATTTTGTACTACATTTAAATAATCCTAAAGCCAACACCATAGCCTAACATCCTAGCCTTCACCACCCCTCCATTCGAAAAGACCAAACACAAACATGTCCCCTTGACCACTTCTTTACTCGACTAGGACAACTCAACCATTCACTTTTCCTCACCTTGGAACCATGCTAGTTGAATAAACAAATCCAAACAAGTCCTTCCTTGCCTTCCTTCGACATGAACCATCAAGGGCATGCTCGACATCCTTTCATAAAATATTCACAAGACTCCTTTGTTTCCCCTATAAATACCCTCGAGTTCATTTCACCCTCATCACACTTCTCAAACTATCAAACACTCAAAATATCACCACCATTCCTTCTTTCTTACTCGCTACTGTCAAACAAGGGAATCACACAAGTCTTTGGGTTGAGCATATAAGTAATTTGGGTTTATAAGTTTGAACGTGGGTCATTGTTTTACAAGGTTTTTCCAAGATTTTGCTTGTTCCTCATTTTCTTTCTCGTACACACGATCTCATCACTACCTTAGGGTGTTGTAAGTCGAATCACTCCCTTTTCAATATTTTCTATTTGCACGTTCATTTTCATGCATAGCGTACATGTCACGTTGCACTTAAACATTTAGAAACATAAAAACTATACTTACACAAATATTTCAAAAACACCTTGACACCCTTAGAAATGGTCTCGTATTTTCTTAATTCTACGTACAACACATATATACTTTTTGATCACTTGCTTCTTTGAACTAAACTAAACCAAGTTATAAAAACATGCAAGGTTTTTTAAGGTCAAACACTACATTAAATCAATACAAAGCTCAGTACACTCGACAGTTTTTCTATAAACCTTAAAAACTTGTTTTTGGGCCTAACGGGCTAACGAGCCCAACGACTTTCACATGTTTTCTAAAAGCTGGAAATAAGAATTCGAACATGGTGTAAATAAAAACTGATTTTACAAAGTTTTTATAAGATAAAACAATAACTTTTATAAAAATAAAAGTTAACTTTTCAAAAACTTAACTTTTGACTAAATTTTTAAGGGGTCGAAAAGTGGACCAAAACTGAAAATAATATTTTTGAATAAGAATAAAGGGTGTAAATTGTAATTATGAAAAACTTGATGTGTAAAGTATAAATGTAAAGTTTTGAACTTAAAAGGGTAATTATTTTAAGACAAGGGTATAAAGTGTAACTTTTGTAAAGTAAATGGGTAAAACTTGACATAAGAATTTTAACTTTGAAATATTTTATACATTTTACTTTTTATACTTTTATAAATACAACCACTTTATTATAACTAAAAATGTTTAAAATAATATTTTTATCGACATTATAACAGCAACGAACAATTAAACGTATATCGATAACGTTTTCGTATTAATAGTATAAAGAACTATCATAAGTTATTTTAAACTTCAGATATTTTAAAACACATAAAGCCGACATCACCTCACCCGAAGATTCTCACACGTCATTTAACTCATCGAATCCGAATCACCGATAATATATATATATATATATATATATATATATATATATATATATATATATATATATATATATATATATATATATATATATATATATATATATATATATATATCACATTAGTTTAGGTCGCAAGTCGGAAGCTATTCACTGCTATTCATAACTATTCACTCTTCTTCGCTTGAGAACTAATCGAAATCTACATTACTAAGGTGAGTTCATAGTCCCACCTTTTTAAATTGTTTTCAAAACCCCTTGGGGAGATACATATGATAAACCGAACAAAAGTATTTTTAGTATGCGATTATTTTCCTGATATTGCCTAAGTTACCTTACACTAAAAGTTCCTCTTTCACGAACCTTAATCACTTGCGAGTGAGCACAAAATATAGTTAATAGATCTATAGGGGCTGGCAACCCACCTAAGTCAATACAGATAGTTGGCAGGAGGTGAGCTATATTCGTACTTTCGGGAAATTAGCGTAATTTTCCTTGAGGGCCCTTCGTCATCTACATGATTCGTGGTGTAGGTGATTGCATACATGACTATCAAGGCTTGTGTTTCGTGAACCTTAGGAGCAATATTATATGTATACATTTTTATCCGTTTTTATACATTTTCGTCTGTCATTATACATTTAGGTCCGTTTTTATATATATTTCTTACGTTTTCATACATTTTTATTCGTTTTTATTTGTTTTCATACATTTATATCGTATTCATCTATTTATATACATTTTCGTCCATTTACGCGAAAGACTCTCTTTACACTTTCGTCCGTTTTATACGTTCTTATACTTTCTTTATACGTTTTCATACATTTTTATCCGTTATTATATGTTTTCATATGTTTTTATACGCTTTCATACGTTTTTATCTAATTTCATATGTATTTATACGTTTTCGTACGTATTAAAACAGACAAGAACGTATAATACAGATGAAAATAGATAAAACGATGAAAACATTTGAAAACAGACGAAAAAAATATAAAAATAGAAAAAAGCATATGAAAACATAAGAAACGGGCGAAAACGTATGAAAACATATAAAACCGGACAAAAATGTATAAACAGACGAAAACATATAAAAACGGATAAAAATAGATGAAAACATATAAAAACATATGAAAACGGACTATAATAGATAAAAACGTATGAAAATGTATAAAAGCGGATAAAGACGTATGAAAACATATAAAAATGGTTAAATTAACATAAATATAACTTGGATGAAAAATATAACCGGTCGCAAGAAGTTGGGTAAATGACAAAAAATGCACGCCACGTAGGATTTTCACCGGTAACTCTAGGTTCCTCAAAACACAGTAACAAATTTAACCGGTCACATTAAGTTGAGTAACCTGGATGACAGGTTTGAAACTATATTACCTTAGGACAACATTCATGCAAACTTTAGTAACATCTTTGTACAATAACCCTTACGATAGTTTGTCGTTTGTTCTTAGGAATATATAGCTTCACGCATATGAACCTGCTTAGATGAAACACCGTAGTCTCACCTTCGGAGGGATCTCCCACAATCAACCTCGGGCGTGAGAGTAAGTACTCGTTTATGGAGCAATGTCTGTGTATATGTATGTGTTAGAAGTTAGCCTCAAATGAGCAAGTGGTTGGTATTTATAGGCAATGTTCTTTGTCTTTACCTCCAGTTTATGGGTGGTGATCCCCACTGTTACCCAATGGGTAATAGCATGCTTGCCTTGCGACTAAGATATTATGCTTCGATACCTGAGCTATCTCGTCCGTTTATGTGACTTCCATCCCCTTTGGGATTTGTGCCACCGCATGCTCGTTACGTTTTATCTATCTTTGAAAAAACTTGGTTAATACTCCTTTTTCAAAATGCACTCTTTATCTTTTTGGGCGGATCACATGATTAGTGACTTGGAATCCAATCAAACAGTTAGAGCACAAGGTATGGTAACGTGGAGAGTGAGTGAAACCTTAACTTTTTTGAGTTAAGGGTCGAGTTACCATACCGCCCAAGTGAGTTAAGGCATTGAGTTAAGGTGTGAGTTACCATACCGCCCAAGTGAAACCTTAACTTTTTTGAGTTAAGGCACTGAGTTACATATTCGCCCCCTAAAATGTTTTTTTTTTTTTTTTTTTTTTTTTTTTTTTTTTTTTTTAAGTTAAAGTTAAGTTATGTGTACATTGATTTATTTGAGAGAGCACTTTAGTATTTTCTTCTACTATAACTAATGTGGCCCCATAGGTTTTTAAATGCATCACTCAACTAGTGAGTTAAGAAACCATCACTTTTCTAAGTCCACCATATTCAACTAGTGAGTTAAGAAATCATCACTTACCAAACATGATAATGGGGTGAATTTAAAATTCAAAACCACCGAAAACCTCCAAACATTTTTTAATCAAATGCACCCTTAGGGTGCGTTTGGTTCACAGAATGTTTTGAAAGAATTGTAATCTTTGGAAGGAATTTTAATTTGAATGAATTGTAATTCAAAGAATTGAAATGTGTTGGAATAGTAATGTGTTATAATTGTAATTGATGAAATATGTCATTGTGTTTGGTTGACTCGTATCGTAATTCAGAAAAACATTAATAGTAATAATAATAATAATGATAATAATAACAATAATATTAATATTTATATTAATATAATAAAATAATAATAATAATAATAACAATATAATATAATAATAATAATAAACAATAATAATAATATTATTTATTAAATAATAATATAATAATATAAATAATATTATTTATTAAATAATAATAATAATAATAATAATAATAATAATAATAATAATCACTAATAATAATAATAATTAATAATAGTAATATAATAATAATATTAATAATAAATAATTAATAATAATAATAATAATAATAATAATAATAATAATAATAATAATAATAAATATTATTATAATTATTTTTATTTTTAAAATTAAATAATATATTAATAATAATTAATAAAAACGTTGAAAGATAAATAATGATATTTAACTTTTAAAATCCGAATTCCAACGTAATTCAACACATTCCATCAAGTTTGCTATGTAATCTGAATTACATCACTGGACGTAATTGGTTGTAATTCAATTACAATTTCTTGCAAACCAAACAAGCAATGTAATGTAATCTGAATTACAATTACTTCCATCCTACCAACCAAACAAGATTATAATGTAATTCAGATTACAATTACAACGAATTACACCGAATTCCAACGAACCAAATGCCCCTTACACTATGTACCCGAGTGTAAAATGGAAAGAAGAGAAATGGAGTGGATAAAAAAGAGAGAAAAGAAGAGAAGATGGAAAAGTTTTGATTTTTAGTTATGTGTTCCCAAGTTAGAAAGAAGAGAGAAGAGATGGTACCATATTAAGCCTAAAATTCAACTTCTCTCCAAATCATCCCAATTTAAGAAGAAGATTAGGAGGGGGAATTTGGCATAATTTCCTTCCCTCTTCTTTCCTTTTTTCTCTTAAAAAATCTCGGGAACATGATTATTTTTTAATTTCCTCTTTACTTCTCTTTTTTTCTTTTCAAAAAGAAACTCGAGAACAGAGTGAGGGGATGTTTGGTACAGTGGAATGGAAACACGAGAATGGGAAGAAGAATCATTTCCTCTGTTTGCTTCAACGTAAGAATGGAAACGAGGGGGTATAAATTGGAATCAATTCCATTCTTTGCATTCTTTTTAAATTGTAAAGAAAGCGGAGAATCCAAAATTACAAGGCACATCCCATTCACATCTCATTCCCTTGAAGAAAGACTTAAAAATCAAAATATAACATGAGGAGTCACGTGAGTAGCACATTTTGTAACAAATCTAACAAAGTCATATCCCACACAGGCCACAACCTAAATCATCATAGTTTTTTTTCTTCTTTTCCTTTTTTAGTTTTTACTATCTACGCTAATTCAAGTGAGAAGAATTATAAGAACACTCTTGAGTTAATTATTTCAATTATAGTTTACTTGAATCTCACTTTTATATGCAATAAAATAATTCAAATTTTAATCTCTTCGTGATGTCATCAAGTGTTTAAGGTTTGGGTATAATTGGATTACAATTGCATATGAAATTTTCTTTTTTAGTGTTACAAGATTCATAAATGATTAGTGAGTTTCGTAGTTAATTGGATCCAAATTCGTGTTTTAAATAATGGTACAATTTATTATTATTTTATTATTTTATATATTTTTTTCAAACAGATGCATAATTTGTTTACTCATATCAATTACTGGATTATTTTGTCCATATTTTTCAAACCTGCTTATAAAATGTCAATTGAATATTGAAATAATCTTTTGTTATTATTGAAGATGAAGATGAACATGACAGTTCAAAAGTCTAACCCCTCTCAATCCATTTCCTTTCCAGAATCTACACAACCAAACATGAGAATCTATAATTAAACACGTTTCTTATGTTAATTCTTCCATTGTACCAAACATCGGAATAAGTTTCATTTATTAAGGACCATTCTCTTTCTTAGCATTCTCATTCTTTGTTGTATTTCCATTCTCTGTCATTCACTCGTACCAAACATCCCCAAAGAGTCCGATTCAAGAGTGTTTAGCAACTAAAAGTATTTGTTGAAGTTATAACTACTTTGTAGTTGGAGGCCACGTAAAACAAGATGAGTCACACTAAAAACCAACCAAACTTCATGAAACAGAAACAAGACGCCACGTTCTATTCTCTCCTCACATCAAACAAACAAACTCATTCTCCTCCCGCCAACTTCGCCCCTTCTCTCTCTCTCTCATTCACACACACCAAAAACACACACACACCAACATTCTTTCTTTCTTCCAACATCACCATGCAAATTCTTTCTGTTTATTAATTGTATATTATTCTTGTCTTTTAATATAATTTATTAGGGTTTTCAAGATATGTCTAGATTAAGAGCCATACCTCCTGGGATATTATTAATACGTAAAATACGAGGTAATGATTGGAGTTTAAAAACCTATAGATATTTAATTCTTTTAGTTACGTTTATTGCGTATGCTGCTTATCATGCTTCAAGAAAACCCAGTAGTATTGTTAAAAGTGTCTTGGATCCTAATCCTGTTAATGAATCTGATGATCATTCAAATAGTGTTGTTGTTCCTTGGCCTTTAGGGGATGTTTTTATAAAATCTAGTGATAATGGTTCGAATGTTACGAATTTGGGTGGAATATATGAAGAGGGGTGGGCTCCTTTTAATGGGACATATGGTACATCGAAATTAGGGGAGATTGATGTTGCGTTTCTGGCCGTTTATTCGTTAGGAATGTATGTGGCTGGACATTTAGGTGATACTTTGGATTTAAGGTTGTTTTTGACAACCGGGATGATTGGAAGTGGGATTTTTGTGGTGTTATTTGGGTTGGGTTATTTTTGGGACGTGCATCGTTTTTGGTACTTTTTGGGTATGCAAATGGCTGCCGGGTTGTTTCAGGCTACTGGGTGGCCGTCTGTGGTTGCGGTTATTGGGAATTGGTTTGGGAAAAGAAGGAGAGGGTTGATAATGGGGATATGGAATGCGCATACATCTGTTGGTAATATTAGTGGCTCGCTTCTTGCAGCTAGTGTTTTGGATTATGGTTGGGGTTGGTCGTTTATTCTTCCTGGATTGTTTATTATTGTGTCGGGGATTATGGTGTTTTTGTTTTTGGCTGCTTATCCGGAAGATGTTGGTTTTCCACATCCAAGTGATTCTTCGCCGAATGCAAGAGGAAGAATTCCTGATGAGACTATGTGGGAAGAAGGTACTTCAAATGACGAGGAAGATCCCGTGCCTCGAATTTCGTCTGTTAATAGAAAAGGGGTTGGTTTTGTTGGAGCTTGTTTTATACCCGGTGTGATTCCATTTGCGTTATGTCTCTTCTTCTCCAAGCTCGTGGCTTATACATTTCTCTTTTGGCTACCATTTTATCTAAGTCAAACAGGTATATCTGCAAAAAAGTTCAATAACTATCATTTGCTAAATGTGTTGGAATGTAATCCACATTTGAATAAGCATATGTATAACTGTATAAGGCATATAAGCGTATAAGTGTATAACTATTCTATAGCCAATGCAACTTAATTAGTATAGCTATTAATGCTTAAACGCACACCATGAAAGACATGCTGCAATCTTGGTCCTCTTCAACCAGAAGATGATATGGCTTAATTTATATTTTGATTGAATATGAAGAAGATACCGATGAAGGAAACTGTTTCTCAAATAACGTTCAATATAACCTTATTGATAATGTAAGGATTCATAATACTTGACTTCTGAGAACTCTAAATATAAGTTAAATCAGGTACTTACTTTGCACAGTTTAAAACTTATCAGTTCCTTTGTAGTTTAGAATGCAATTCACATATGAATAAGCATGCATATTAAATGAAAAAAATACAAATTTAAATGCGTGTAAATTATCTACTACCATTGTAAATTGAAATTAAGTTCTATGAAGCTATATGCTTGTAAGTTTCTTACCGCACAGGGCATCATACAGTTTTCCTTTGAGTAAATGATTATCATATTAGTGAAATGGAACTCGTATATGTGCATAGCAGGTGTTTGGGTGTGCGTTCTAGTGTAATTTTATCGAAAATCTGAGTAGTTTTATGGAAACTAATTAGTGAGATGTATGAAAAGCTATCTATATCCAAATCTTATCACCTAATTCTGATTTTCATTTTTCACGAGTTTTATGCTTCTGGTCTAATCCTTTTTTTTTTTTTTTTTTTTTTTTCTGATACATATTCGTAGAGCAGTAAATTTCAACCCATTTACGAGTAAATTATTGTATGTGGGTTGTGCAATATCTCGAAAAGGGTCAAATTAATTGAAAGTTGGCTAGAAGCACAACGAGTCAAACAGGTCGTGCGGGTTGAAACTAGCACAAACTTAATCATTTTAATGCATATGACCTCTTATGCTGTTTTACTCAGATTTTGATTATTATAATTATAACTTTGTTTTTTTCGTGATCAGTAACATACTTCATCAAAAAGTTTATATGGATCAAAATTGTGCAAATCAGCAAATACTGGCGCTGCCTGTTTTGACGTGCACTAAAAAATATCCATTATAACACGAAAAATAGCTGATTCGCCTGACCCACCGACACCTCAACATATAGGTGATGACCAAGTTTGTGTCTTTCTGACTACAGCAATGAACATCATGGGTTGTACAGCTGCAGCAGTTGGCTATTTTAATTGCCAGAAAACTTTTTTTTTTTAACCTTTGTGTTGCTGTTTCTGCAGAAATTGGTGGTGAACGTATGTCAGTGAAATCTGCAGGAAACCTGTCAACTTTATTCGATGTAGGGGGGATTGTTGGTGGAATATTAGCTGGATATATATCTGATAAACTTAAAGCTAGAGCCACCACAGCAGCCAGCTTTATGTGTGCTGCAATTCCATCAATGCTTCTGTATCGTTCATATGGGAACATTTCAAAAACCATGAACATCATACTCATGATCATTGCTGGCCTATTTGTAAATGGTCCATATGCGCTTATTACAACAGCAGTCTCTGCTGATCTGGGTACACACAGTTCCCTAAAAGGTGATTCTCGAGCATTGGCTACAGTAACTGCTATTATTGATGGTACTGGTTCTATTGGCGCTGCTTTGGGCCCACTTTTGACTGGTTTTCTTTCAACAAAAGGGTGGGATGCAGTTTTTGCTATGTTGATGATTGGTGCTTGTATCGCCGGTCTACTTTTAAGTCGTTTGGTGTGTGATGAACTTACAGAGAGAACAGCTTCTAATAGTCCCCGTGGACGGAACATTGTTGAAGGTGTGTATCTTTTTCATACCTTGTCTGAATGAACTGATTTTTTGGGTTAATTGAAAGACGGCAAACAGTGGGGTGTTTGGATGTGATCCTTTAAAGTGGTTATAGAATATTTAAATGGTCTTTGAATGTCCTTATGGTGTTTGAAACTGTATTTTTAAATAATCAGATGTTTGAGTGTCTTAAAAATCCTATTTTACAACTTAGGAAATGGGAGTACAAAAGTATCTCATATGTTCTAGAAAAAGAGGAAGTTACTAAATTAGTAATTCTATTTTACCGTCAGATAATCAGTTTTATTGTAGGCGTTTAGCTAGTGCATAACTGATTATCCAAAGTTAATAATAAACAGATAATTAGAAGAAGAGTCTCTGCTTATTCAAACAGTAAGTACTGATTATTGCGAGTTCCAGAAGTAGGTTCCAAATGCAATCTGACTTTAAAGACATTTTGTTACTGTATTATTTTTCAGTCATGCTGGAACGCTTACTAGCACCCTTCGAAGAGTCAGAATTTTGGTCAAAACTTTTACTTGCGCCATATATATAATGAAATAGAGAAATGAGCCGTTAAGACTGCAATTCATAGCTTGATTCATGATTAGAGGGAATTATCACACTACTTGTCTAACCTAATCAATAATGCAAAAGAAATGTTAGGATCTTTATGCGACTTTAGGGAGCATTTATTACTTTATTTTCACTTTATTACGGGTACTTTTTTTGTCTTTTACAGCGCCTCTATCTCAATCACTTTTGCGTGACGGGAGGAGGTAGTGCTTTTTGAGCAGCATTAGCATTTTTGGGCTGTGAAGTACGATTTACAACAAAGAATGAGAAGATTCGCGTTATATTTGCAAGTTGTGACATAAAACGAATCCTGTGAACATGTCGATTTCACATCATTCTGTTTTGTATAAGAATTGGATATGCGTAGAGTTTTGTAGCTATTGAATCCTTGTGACGTGTGTCTTTGTTTCTATGTTGGTGCTGAATATATAATCTAACCTTGAAACAACTAAACAACACTAAATCTAATGTAAATATTCAAGGATAAACACAGAACACAACTAGCTCACATATGCGACCGACTTCTGTTTTTTCTTGGGGTGGACGCGTCTGAGGGAAGGCTGGTAATCGAGTTGGTGCCACCTAGGCTTGGGACTCGGTTGGATCATACCCATTACACACATATGCGACCGACTTGTGTTTTTTCTTGGGGTGGACGCGTCTGAGGGAAGGCTGGTAATCGAGTTGGTGCCACCTAGGCTTGGGACTCGGTTGGATCATACCCATTACACGTAGCCTTATCTTAGTATTGGTGCACTTTTGAAAAGTGATTTGTTAAGACTTAAGAATATCAATTATAGCTAAATGTTAATCAGTACTATGATAAAGTTCGAGAGAGCCCAATACTTCTTTACTAACACCATGCCACCCTGGTCCCAACCACTTTAAGTGTTCAATCACATCGAAGCGCACCCCATTGGGTCATCAATCAACTTTTGATTTTTATCATATCGTGGTGTAATAGTGCTGATGTAGTATGCATTAAGGTGAAAAAAACATGAAAAATATGATGATGATGATGATGTCGATCATCAGCATTCTGTATATTGCGCATGTGTTTGAAGATAACCCATTGGATAGCGATTTAGCAATAAACAAATGAAAATGCCGTGTCCAACAAATACCCCTATTTTGTTTAGTCTGAATTCTATCGTATCAAGAGTTATTATACAAACTTATTAGTAGCGTATTGTCACGAACTCGTCTCTACAAGCTCACCGTGCGGCACTTAGTCTAGACTAATTCAACGCTCAAGGATCTAAGCAACCAAGAAAGCTCAAGAAAGGAACAAGTGGAATATATATATATATATATATATATATATATATATATATATATATATATATATATATATAACTACTTATGTTGATTCAGAGAATACAAGTGAATTGAGCTGTGTTGTGCCAAAATGAGAACACCGTTATTTATGGTACTAATTATAGGGCAAGTCTTTATTGAGTGATGAAATGGATGAGGTAGACATAAACTCTTTATTTAGTTTGTTTAATGACACTATTAAGAAAATGGAAGGATCTGATGGAGCAAAGTTTGGTGGCAGTGGGGCTGTTGCTAATACTTCAATTTACCATGCATGCGGGCTGTTCCAGTTCCGAATGTTAGTGGTGTTGGTACGTGTTCTACTGATCCTAAGGTTAGTCATAATGCTAAGGCTACTTCCTTTGCAAATACTTTGAATCCGGAATGTACAAGTAAGATTAATTTCAGACCATTAATCAATTAGGTTTGGGTTGAGAACCATGATACTATGTTACCTAAGGCTATTATGGAGAGCATTTTGAGCAGGTATGAGAATACACTCGTTGGATACTTTGTTGGCAAGACTATTTCATTTCTAATTGTTCAAAATTATGTTACTAATACGTGGGGTAAGTTTGACTTGAAAAAGATTATGAAGAATGATGCTAGTGTGTACCTCTTTTAGTTTGATTCGAAAGATGGTGTTGATCATGTTCTTCAAAGTGACACTTGGTTAATCTGTAAATCGCCTCTCATTCTTAACAAATGGACTCCTAAGGTATCCTTAACCAATAATGAGGTAACTAAGGTTTCGGTTTGGATTAAATTGCATAATGTTCCTTTAATTGCGTATTCAGAAGACGGTTTGAGCTTAATTGATACTCAAGTAGGGAAACCTATTATGTTGGATGCGTTTATGATGACATCAAATGAGTATATGTTATTGTCATCATTTATTCTATTTATTTGACTTGTTTTATATTATTATTATTTATGAGAATCGATACTTAATTGTTTACTTTAGTAATTCTCAGGTAAAAACAAGTAATTGGTGAAATTTAGTGATTTTGGACGAAATATGGAGCTAAATGATCAAGATTGGAAGAGTCTACTCAATAATGATTTAAAGACCATTGCCTGACTTTGAAGAATGCACCTCATCTAATTTATACGATGTGCCGCATATGAAACTTTGGTAAACGAAGAAGAACCAACTTGTTTTGGCTCAAATACGCCGCATCACAATTCTGACATACGTCGCATCACTATCGAGACTTCACCAAATACAATCCAAGATACTGAAGGACATGTGCCGCATTGTATTGAAGATACGCCGCATCTGAAGGTGATGTACGAATATTCCAGAATATTTTAATCTTGAACCCCACGCGAAGTTAAGTCAATGTGCCGCATCTACTTAGTATATGCGCCGCATCGATCCCTCAAACAGATACAATAAATACCCAAAGATACAGCCGGATTTCGTGTACCAAAAACCCTAGAACGAAAAGAAGAAACCTTAAGGAGAAGAATACAGACGAAAAGGCAACACAAGACAAGACACACCAAAGTGATGATCTCATAGCAGCAAGAAGGTCCTGAATGTGTTGTAATTCAATTAAGTAGTTTTGTTTTATTGTAATAGTAAGCTTTAATCTATCAAGATTGATGAGCTTGTGGCCGTCATACTGCTCCCCTTAAAATTGATTTCCCATCGATTAAAGTTTATATGATGTTTTTTTGGTTCTTGTTATATGTGCTTTGATAACCTTTGTGTCCAGTAGTAGCAAGCTTTGGGCCGCTACCCTTCCTACGATTAGTTTACTAGCCTAATAAGTTAGTTAATTAATTCTTAGACATAAGCGATCATTAAGGTTTTACTCGCCTATAGTCAAGAAGCAACGAGAGAGAATAGTTAACGATACTCATCATATAAAACTAGCAATAAAACAAGTGACAAGCTACTTAATCATTAGTCAGGCCTTCTATCTGTTTATGTTATCTATCTGTGTACGTGTTCGCCATTCGTTGTATTTTGCTCATTAGTTTTAGTTTAGTTTAATCAAACCAAATCGTGCCAGTCTCTCAGATTAAATTGTAAAACTAACTTAGATATTAAAATACTAATAAATATACTAGGTGTTAACGTCCTACTCTTAGTGAACGACACTCTACTTACCAACTAGGCTACATTGATCAGGTACACTGCTTGTTAAGTGTGTGCTATAGGATAAGTCGGCTATTATAAATATAAAACTTAATTAAGGACACTCTACAACGACATAAAACAGTCAGCACACGCGCATCAAGTTTTTGGCGCCGTTGCCGGGGAGTGGAATTGTTTAATATCCTTTTGTTTGTTAGTATTTTAATTAGGTTTTCTAACTTATTTAGTTTTTGTATTTTTAGATTTCTAACTACTAACCTTGTTGTGTATTAGTTTAATTGCATTCATTATATAATTCTGCATATTCATTGTTTTCTAGATAGTTATTTTTCTGTAATTTTGTAATTTTTCTTTTTCTTTATTTTTTCTGCAGTGTTTGTTGTCTGCTGTATTTTGCTAATACAAATGATACGTCGGAATCGCACCAGGCTTTACCTCTCAAGGGATCTTGAGAAGCTTACAACCCCCACCAGGCAGTGTACCTGATCGTTGTAGTATAGTATAGTGACAAGTACCGGGGGATTGATCGTTCAGCTAGGAATAGTGTCGCTAGGATTAGAAAACCTAAATACTAGTTCTAAAGATGAGAGATGATTATTTTTGTATTTTTATGTTTTTTAGAAAGCAAGTAAAAATCTCGGGTTTGACGGATTTGGGCGGAATTAGTTGCTAGTCAATTAACCCAATACTAAAGATGCAATCAAAATAAAATACTAAAAATGAAAATAAACTAAATTAAACTAAGGTTGTGAGCAATAAGTGGAGAAAATGTGTTTACTTAGATTTCACTACTCCCTAGATATCTTTTACACGTTAATTACTTGTTATAGTTGCGTGGATGACGGATTGTATTCCTTAATACCATTCATGGGGTGGCGCACTTAATTCCCCAATCCTATGAGTGCCTACTTCACTCCTATGTCGAGCCGGCTAAGAAGATCCTAACATGGGATCATTAGAATTTACTCATGCATTAAATACAACCAATAAAACCTAGTGCACGTCAGTTCATGTTTCCTAAGACGTTCAAGCATGTTACCAATCGGAGATCTGCCAGTTTTCTTAAGCCTAACATCGAATTCATTCATCTAATACAACCATAAACAAGTAATCAACACATAATTAACATCTAGGTTTCATTAGATCCAAGCAAACACAAGATAGATCTAGCCTAGCATGGTAGAATTAAGACAAGAACAAGATATAGATAACCAACACATAGACATATTGATTGAATTAAAAGAATACTTATCTCAATTACACATGAAAGGGATCAAGGGCTGAGAACCCTTGAAAAACCTGTAAAATTCGTACCAAGTTCGTACTTAGGGTTTCTCCAAAACTTCTCTCTTTTTAATGTGAAAATTAGAAAACTATATATAGGAAATAGGGTCTGACGGCGTCAAGAACAAATTTGTGACGCCGTCATCTCGCCGCCAAAATACTTCTCGGACTGCCTTGATCTACTTTTGACGCTGTCATGAGTTATGTGTTTCCAGGCCGTCATACATTTTACTCTTGACGCCCTACCTTGTGACGCCGTCAATTCTGTACTGGGTCGTCATGGAAATTACTCTTGACGCCGTCAGGAATTCCTTCTTGACGCCGTCACCTACTGTTCCCAGCAAGGAAAATTAAGACTTTGGCGTTTTCTTCACTTTTATGCTCCAAAAACGTCCGAATTGCTTCCTTTTCCAGATTTCACTCCCAAAGTACCTAAAATCACAAAAGGAACGATTTAGGGCAATATTTGATCAAATAAATTCAATTCCGGGCTTAAATGACCCCCTAAAAGTGGTTCATTTTTCGCCTCATCATATACCCTTACACTTGAGATTTGCTTCTCCTCAAGCAAATGCGCTTTTATTCTAGTCAAAATACAAGTTAGGGGTCATTTAACACTAATATAAAAGTAATTACAACAAATAATCGTTCCACTAAAGACCAAAGGCAAGCACGGAGGTCATATACTAGCACCTCACAAATAGTGTTTAGATACTCACATCTGTCGGGTGTAATAAAGTATAAATTACAATATGGAAACGGAAGATATCTCTCACTACCTGTCATAGCAAAATAGATTACCATAGGCTTGGGAAAGGATCAAACCTCCACCACATGGCGTAAGCACCTAGGATAAACTATAAAAGAGGTCTTTTAAAGGGTTGTAACGTTAGGTGTAGGGATATGAAATACACGGTTTTGTTGGATAAAGGAAGTTTTTACTGGTGGCGAGTTAACAATCTTGGTTAATTACATGTACAATATAGCGTTGCTAAGCCAAGACTAGACTCGACTTAAGCTAATAAATGAAAAATAACAAAAACATAAAAATGAACATAAAATGAAAAGGGATGGTAGTCCGTATGTTTTTTCTCTTTTCCTTTTTCTATATTTTTTTTCCTTTTTTTTTTTCTTTTGATTTTTTCGATTTTTTTTTTTTTTTTTTTTTTTTTTTTTTTTTTTTTTTTGCATACACTCTTACCCTACCATCCAAAATAATACATCATAGGGGATGAAAATTCCCCTTACACTTGAATTTTTTACATACTTTACAATAAACTAAACTAATGACTCGAATTAAGAAAATCAAAACACTTGGAGCACTTTTAAGATTAACGTACATATGGGGGTAATATATGATGTTCTTCCCCATTACTCCATAAAATAAGTACTTTACCCATGAGTCCCAATCGTCCCAAAACAATATGTACAAGGATATGACTCGACTTAGCAACCATGTAATCAATTAGAAAGTTAACTTAGGGTTTAACAAATAACAATAATGCACTAAAGATGAGTGCATACACGGAAGGCTAAGGCGATTTGGTTGTACATTTAAGTGGGGTGTAACAAATTCTTCCTTTAAGTAAAATGCTTAAAGTTAGAAACGAAAAGATAGGCTCGGAGGGGTGTACTAGGGGTATCGTGTACTAAAAATGAGTACAACGCTAAGGGTGTGGGAAAAATTAGTTGACTTAACTAGCCAAGTAATATGACTTAAATGGTCAAGTAATTATGATACGGCTTTAACACAAGGGTGATCCTAATGCCTCTTATCATGTAGTAAATCCTACTACACGAACGTAGTCTCACTAGCGGTCTCGGGATGCATCACTAACGCAAGTTCTAGTATCTAAATGCTACCGGTACACTCATAAGCACTAATAGTAAATGCTTTTCCTATCAAATCTAAAGGCGAACCTCACATATTTGGGTGGAAAATTTTTCTGAATATACGGTTATGTGCTAGTCATACAATCTCCTATCCATGAGACGCTTGCTATGGCTAAAGTTTCACTCCTAAATGTTGTAAAAAATTTTAAATTTGGCGCTAAAATTACACTAACAAGTATTTCTCATAGTTTTATTACACATCTACCATCAAACAAAACAAACTCAAGCGAAAGTGCATATGTAAGGTATCATCTTTTTACCCTTCCCTTACACTTAAGATGAACATTGTCCCCAATGTTCAAGTAAAGAATGTAAAAGTGAAAAAATAAAAAGAATGAAATCAAATACTCCCCTGATTCGCTCGGTATGGATAATAGGGTGGCCATGTTAAATCTTCCTCCAAGAAAATGAACAATCAAAGCTTCCCTTCCAGAATATAAATCATCTTCTTGTCATACATAACCTGTAAATCCTGAGAAAACAAACAAAGCAACCTCGCATAAAATCGGCGAAAATCTATATAAGTTACTAAATCCTAGAAAACAAAGTAAGATATAATGCTTGTGGAATGAAGTTTGCAGATTTCCTGGAGATTATAAAACTTAATAATTCACAAAAACCATAAGACTCCGTTAGAAAAACAAAACTGGTAAAATTTCCAGATTTTTACACGTGACGCCGTCAAGAGTTAACTCGTGACGCCGTCAGAAGTGACCTGCAGAAATTCTTATGTTAAGTTTCCGGAAAATTTCTGGAAAAACTTGGTCCTACTTCCTGGAAAATCCTGCAAAACTTCATTATGACTCAATACAAGCATTTGACTCTAACAAATATGAATATACATGTTCATTTAATATTGTGGAGAATCATGATCGGTTTGTTTCTTAAAAACATATTTGGGGTTTCCCCTTACACTTATCTTTTGCAAAAATACTTTTAGGTGGAGTTAAGATTAGGCCAAAACAACAAAGTAAAGTATTTCCACTACTTAGTTTAGAAACATGATCTACCAACAATAAAAATAAAGCACGCATACGGAAGCAAATAACAAACAAACAAAAATAAAATCACACAAAACATGGGTTGCCTCCCAAGAAGCGCTTTTCTTTATTTACGAGTCTTGTAGCTAGACTCAAGGTCATGGGTTACTACGTGACCTCATCATTGGTTCCACTCTCTAGGTCGTCTTCTAAACCAGTTTTGTATTCCGGACCTAGTTGCAAGCATTCTTTGTAGAAACCAAGCATCCTATTCTTTACATACTCGACTCCTCTACGTCTATCCTCCTCATTCCTATAATAAGCCGCTTGCTTGTGTTCTTTTTCTATATTAGAGAGAAGGTGGTATTGCTCAATTTTGTAGGGCATTTGATAGGCAACCTCATCATTTTCTTCCTTGAATCTAACTATCCCTAGAGTCGGGTCATAACTCATCCTAGTGGCCTCAACAAATGGTTTTCCAAATATTACTTGGCTTAGGCAATCATCTATCACCGGACGAGTGTCTTCCACTATCATAAAATCGATCTCATAGGTGAGATTACCTATAATCACATGCAATCCCTTCACTCTTCCTACAAAATTACTTATCAAATTCCTATTGGGCATCATCCTAAAATCGAGTTGTTTCTTCATCACCCAATTGTAATAAGTCCTAGTCATGATGTTAACAGGAGATCTAAGGTCGATATAAGCTTTCCATATATGCATGTGCCCAATATTGCATGGTATGTTAATGTTAGAGGGGTCTCCCATTTTGATAAGGGGTGTGCCAAGAATATATGGTCTCTCGGGACTATCGAATAAATCCTTATGGTATTCCCGTTCTTCCTTGGTAGGAAACTTATCAAAGTACTTTTCTATAGGCTCTACCTCCTCTAATTCCTCTTCCTTTTTAACCTCAACTTCCCTACTTTCATCCCTAGTCTTGGTTTCTACTTCAACTTCATCCTTGTTACTTTCCTCTATTCCCTTATCTATCGGCCTAATGGTGACAACATTGACAAAGTGGACATGTTTGGATGATGAGGGGTCCTTAATTTGGATTCCGTTATTGGTGTCCCTAGTGTCCTTCCTAGGTGTGGTTAACGCTTGGTTGTTGAGGGCTTTCAACAAGTTGTCAATCTTGTTGGTCATCTCCGTTTGTTGTTGGTTGAATTCGGTTTCAAACCTAGCTATGCGAGCTTCTTGAGATGCCATAAACTTTGACATCAATCCTTCAATATTGTTGGTACTACCATAGTTGTTAGAAGGATTGTTGTTGAAAGTACGGTTGGAGGGTGGACCGTTTGGTTGGTAACGATTAGGCGGATTGGAAGAATTGTGTTGATTTTGTTTCCACCTAAGGTTTGGGTGATTTTTCCAAGAGGGGTTGTATGAATCACCGTAAGGGTTTGGCTCAGGCTTGAAAGTGTACCACTTATCTCCCGCTTCGTCGGTACGCGTGGATGCGTAGTCCGCAAAAGCTGTTTCGGGGAGTTCCACACAATCACGAGTGTCGTGGGGACCACTACATAATTCGCATGAAGAAGTGATTTTGTTCACTTGGCTTGAAGGCTTAGGAGCTTCGTAAGATTTCATGAGAAACTTGACTTGGTCCTCAAGTTCCATGATCCTACGGTCGGGAGTGCTAGAATTGTTCGAAGGCAAAGATATTGCCTTGACCGTTTTGTTCAAATCACGGGGATCATTCCAACTTTCGTTGTCATAGAGAGCAAGATCTTCTATGAGCTCCCATGATTGTTCCGCACTTAGATCACGTAGCTTACCAACGGCCGATTGGTCAATGGCTCGCCTAGTGGAGAGATCGATATGGTCATAAAAGATTTGGACTTGGAGCCAAAGATCTATGCCATGATGAGGGACTTTTTGGAGTAAGTCCTTGAAACGAGTCCATGCTTCATAAAGAGATTCATTTTGACGTTGTTGGAACATCAAGATGTCATTTCTAAGCTTAGTAGTTCTCCCCGGTGGGAAAAATTGAGCAAGGAAACGAGTGGTGAGATCATCCCATGTGGTGATGGATCCCGCGGGTAAACGCTCAAGCCATTGACTAGCTTTATCCCGTAGAGAGAATTGGAATAGGCATAATCGGGCTGTCTCTCTAGTTTCAACACCTAGGTCTATGGAATCTACGATTTTTAGGAAGTCCTTAAGATGTTGATTTGGATCTTCGGAACGAAGTCCATGGAATGCACATCCGCTTTGCACCAAACGGATGGTGTCGGATTGCAAGGGGGTCACATTGGCTCCGGTGAGCTCAATGGTGTTTCGGTAGCCTTGGTGGCTAGGTCGGGAATACTCTCCTAAGGTTCGGGGCCTAAGAGGTTCTAGTGGTGGGTTTTGTTGTGGTGGGATGACGGGTTCAAGGATGTTCCCATCGTCCATGATGTCGGGTGGTGAAGAGTTACGAACAAAAACACAAAGAAATAAGATAGACTAAAGAAAACCTAAAAATAAAAATAAAATCTTACTAGAAAGGAATCTAGCAAGTAGACCTAATAAAAGGAGATTCTAACCTAGACAATAACTATTCCCCGGGCTGCGGCGCCAAAAACTTGATACGTGGGAATCGCACCAGGCTTTACCTCTCAAGGGATCTTAAGAAGCTTACAACCCCCACCAGGCAGTGTACCTGATCGTTGTAGTATAGTATAGTGACAAGTACCGGGGGATTGATCGTTCAGCTAGGAATAGTGTCGCTAGGATTAGAAAACCTAAATACTAGTTCTAAAGATGAGAGATGATTATTTTTGTATTTTTATGTTTTTTAGAAAGCAAGTAAAAATCTCGGGTTTGAAGGATTTGGGCGGAATTAGTTGCTAGTCAACTAACCCAATACTAAAGATGCAATCAAAATAAAATACTAAAAATGAAAATAAACTAAATTAAACTAAGGTTGTGAGCAATAAGTGGAGAAAATGTGTTTACTTAGATTTCACTACTCCCTAGATATCTTTTACACGTTAATTACTTGTTATAGTTGCGTGGATGACGGATTGTATTCCTTAATACCATTCATGGGGTGGCGCACTTAATTCCCCAATCCTATGAGTGCCTACTTCACTCCTATGTCGAGCCGGCTAAGAAGCTCCTAACATGGGATCATTAGAATTTACTCATGCATTAAATACAACCAATAAAACCTAGTGCACGTCAGTTCATGTTTCCTAAGACGTTCAAGCATGTTACCAATCGGAGATCTGCCAGTTTTCTTAAGCCTAACATCGAATTCATTCATCCAATACAACCATAAACAAGTAATCAACACATAATTAAAATCTAGGTTTCATTAGATCCAAGCAAACACAAGATAGATATAGCCTAGCATGGTAGAATTAAGACAAGAACAAGATATAGACAACCAACACATAGACATATTGATTGAATTAAAAGAATACTTATCTCAATTACACATGAAAGGGATCAAGGGCTGAGAACCCTTGAAAAACCAGTAAAATTCGTACCAAGTTCGTACTTATGGTTTCTCCAAAACTTCTCTCTTTTTAATGTGAAAATTAGAAGACTATATATAGGAAATAGGGTCTGACGGCGTCAAGAACAAATTTGTGATGCCGTCATCTCGTCGCCAAAATACTTCTCGGACTGCCTTGATCTACTTTTGACGCCGTCATGAGTTATGTATTTCCAGGCCGTCATGCATTTTACTCTTGACGCCCTACCTTGTGACGCCGTCAATTCTGTACTGGGTCGTCATGGAAATTACTCTTGACGCCGTCAGGAATTCCTTCTTGACGCCGTCACCTACTGTTCCCAGCAAGGAAAATTAAGACTTTGGCGTTTTCTTCACTTTTATGCTCCAAAAACGTCCGAATTGCTTCCTTTTCCAGATTTCACTCCCAAAGTACCTAAAATCACAAAAGGAACGATTTAGGGCAATATTTGATCAAATAAATTCAATTCCGGGCTTAAATGACCCCCTAAAAGTGGTTCATTTTTCGCCTCATCAACAAACGATGCGGCGCATCTGATTCTCAGATACGGCGCATTGCGTTTTAATTTTTTATACAGCGTAATTATTCAATAATTCGAGTACGGTGCATCTATCCCCTAGCTGCGGGGTATTCTATTTTTAATCATAAAATTTTTAAAACCTGAACGGCATACGGCACATCTGTTTTTACAGATACGGCGTATTAATTATTTATTAAAAACAGTTATCGAATTTATTAAATTATCAAGAAGCGGCGCATCGATTTTTATCGATACGACGCATCTATATCTAAATAAAAAATCTTGTATTTTGCAACGTAACGAAGATAATGAAGTTGTCGAGTTTGAACCAGAATTGGTGGAGTAAGAGCTGAACGTGAGTCTAACTTGAAGACTCTGCAATAAAGAAAAGTGCTTACTAGGAGATAACCCGGATTATCTTTTTAATTTTTGTTTATTGAGTCTGTTAGATCTGCAGTAGATGCGGCGCATCTAATCTAGTAGATGCGGGTATCAACTGATCAGATCATATCTATTATTTTTCTACATTTTTATTTTTGAACTATAAACATTCTGTCAGTTTATTTAATGCGGTGTATCCCTGGTTAAGGATACGGAGCATTTGTTTTTCTGACTCGTATTAATTCCAGGCTCGATTCGGCACATCTCATTCTATGGATGTGGTGTGTGGAAAACTAGAAGGGGGGGGGGGTTGAATAGTTTTACGTCCGTTTTATAATTTATAAAAACAAGTTTGTTTTAAAAACTTCGATTCTAGTTTATGTGATCTCAATACGTACACTATATGAAAAATTATATAGTAACTAACTAACTAAGCTAATATTGTATAAGTAAATAAGTAAGTAATGAAAAGAGTTGGAAAGATCAAACCACAACACAAGGATTTATAGTGGTTCGGCTACAAGGTCACCTTCCTTGTTCCTACTCCACTCCCCGAGTCACCTACTCAAGAGTTTTCTTCACTATGTCAACAAACTCCCTTATGGCGGAGAAAACCTTACACACCAATGTACACACCACAACTTCGTCACAACTTAATCACAATTTCTACACAACTTCTTCACACCAATCTACTTCACGCCTATCTTCTTCACACCAATCTTCTTCACACCAATCTACTTCACACCTATCTTCTTCACAACTACACTACTTCACTACTAAACAACTTCTTCTCCCTACACAACTTCTATTTCTCCTAAACTACTTATTACATGCACAACACAACTTCACAAATAATATACACAATATACATAACTATTCTTCAATACTTCTTGAACTTAGTTGTAAAAGGAGTATTCTTCTTTTGCACTTTGGATGAGGATGGATGAGAAGGGATTGAATCACTTGAAACAAGGATTAGTAATCAAATGATCAAAGGGTTTTGGAAGATGTTTAGAGAGTTTTAGATCTGAAATTTTTGTGCAAAAGGTGGGGAAAAATTCCAGATTTAAGGTGAAATTTATAGGAGAAAAATTCTGACAGATTCTGACACAGGACCCTGGCCGGTCCCCTTAATTCATGGCCGGTCTCCTTAATTTTAAGGGGACCGCCCCTTATAATTAAGGGGGCCGCCCAGCTGTAATGGCCAGAAAATCTGTCATTTAGTGGGGAAAGTTTATTTGGTGAAAAACTAACTGATTTTGGCTAAAAATTTGAATTCATATATTTAGTATGATTAAAACATTTTTCTTTATTACCAAAAGTGTTTTTCAAAAATATATAATATGTTTATATAATTAAATAAACTTTGTAATAATTAATTAAATACCCCTTTGATCATGAGATGTATTAAGCACTAGTTTATTTATACCTTAAGTGATTAAGTTGGATATAATGATATAGACTAGCTTAATACTTGTTTACGTAGTAATCTTACGTTTGATGATTTTACATTTTGTGATCGTCAAAACATAGAGATATCGAAAAATATAAATAATGTTTTTATGCATTATTTATGTCAACAATCTCCCCCTTTTTGATGATTACAAAATCTATACTCATTAAGCGAAAATTAGTATATATACAAGTATTATTGTGAGTTTATATCAATTCTCCCTCTTTTTTTAGCATCAAAAAGGTTATCCCGAAGCCGGATGAGCTCACCCTTGATGTATACTCCCCCTCGTTTTAAGGTTAAATGACAAATCGAGATATGGAATGCTTGCAAAAATATTTAGAACAAATAAAATATATATGCATGCAACAATTATATATAAATATAAGGCAAGAAATATAAGCATGGAAGAAAACACTTCATTAAATAGATAAAAACACAAACATCATACATCCAAGATGCATGATCAATACAACAATACAACTAATACAACTAATAAACCAAAACTCTGATAGAAATGTTTTTCCTAGAGCTTGTCATCAAAATGGTTTAAACAAAGTTATTCTCCAACCATGAGTCATGCTTAATTTGGGAGGAGCAATGTTGTGGGTGGAGATGATGGAGTAGATGGAGGAGTGTTTGATGGAGGTGGAGGTGTGGTTGATGTTGGTGGTGGAGGAGTAGATGTTGTTTGTTGAGGTTGAGGAAGCAAGCTTTCAATATATGAAAACATGTAACGGATTTCATCTCGTAATCCAAAGATGATTGTGCGGTTATGGATGCAACAAAGACAAGTATCACCATGAGCTTCAAGCAAGCTCCATGGGATGGGATTGTAGGTTGGTGGATTGAGTGGTGATGGTGAAAATTGTGCATCAAGAGGTGTGATGGATGATAATGAAAGTGTTATGTCTAAGGTTGCATTTTCAAGAGGTGATGGTGGTGGAATGCTTGGTGGAGGTGATAGATGAGTGTTGATGTAGTCATTAATGGATGATGATGATGGTATGGAAGAAGTGGAGGTTCCATGTGTTGATGGTGTTTTGGATGGTGCATTTAGAGCACTAGGAGATGAACATTGGGGTGGTGGTGATGGAGTGGTATTGTCTTCATTTGTGAGATCAATAAAGAGTTGTTTTGGTGGAATGATAACAAGTTTTTGTTTCTTGGCATTGTTGGAGGTGGTGGTTTTTGGTGATGACATGATGGATTTGTTGAGGTTGATGATGATAAGGAAGTGTGGATGAAGGTGGAAAGAGTTATATAGCATGAAATCATGATTAGAAATGGTAGTAATTTGAAATTGCATTGTTAGATTCCTAAATCAGTTTAGTTTTTAAGGGAAATGGTAGCTGGGACTAGCAAAAGAAGTCACAAGTTGCAAAAGAAAACAGTGTAAAAACTGTTCCAGATGGCCGGTCCCATTAATTCATGGTCGGTCCCCTTAAAATTAAAGGGGGCCACCCGTATGAATTATGGGGGCCGCCCATCTGATGAATTCCCAGACGACCAAATTTCAAAAATTTTCTAAAACTGGTTTATTTTGGTTTTGTGTTTGCATCAAACTCTATTTGAACATTTTATTTTAGTTTTGGTCTATTAGAGAAGTATATATATATATATATATATATATATATATATATATATATATTATATATATATAATCGTACACAAATCATGCAATCATAGATTAAAAGCAAGTATAAAAACATGCATACATGTAGAGCAATTAACAATAAGAAGTAAATGACAATATAGTTCAAATATGTCTAGAAACATAGCAACAAATAACACATAAGAAACATATTACAAATTGTTTAAGAAGAATAACAAAGCCAATTTCATAGTCATCATCACTACTTTTTCTTTCCTAGCACCCCATCAACAGTAGTGGCAAATGACTATAAATCCTCCTCATCATCATCCTTTAGATATGAGAACGAAACAAGAATGCTAGGACGATGAGATTTAAACTTACGAGTTTTGCGGGTTTGAGGAAGAACGAGAGAACGAAGGGTTGGATAGATAGATTGATAAATGCTATCATCGAGATCGGAATAGTTTTCAATGACATGCTTGTGGAGACGAGTGAGAAACATACCATACGAAATAATAGCTTTAGGATTTGCTCTTGCACATTCAACACGTTTGATAAAGAAGTAAGCCAAATTGTAAGGTTGCTCGGCAACAATACAATACAGCATGTGAGCGAGACAAGCCGGGAGATGGTCGGATTGTCCATCGGAACCGAACGCATTCTCACGAACTAGTTCTTCCCAATGCTCCATGTCGGGCCTTAATTCTTTAAGAAGAATTTGATTTTTAGAAATAGAGACATGTTTGGACTTGATGCTTTGGGTAGAAGTTTCACATTCCAACCCGAGCATTTGACGAATATCTTCGGGAGATGGAATTTCTGAGACATAAGGACCATAAGTAGGACGAAAACGTTGGAGAGCACAAAGATCCCATTCATTTGTGAATACGGATTGACCGGAAAAAGGAATTTGAAGGATTTGACCAAATTGTGCAAGAGTGAGAGTAATAAATTCATGTTGGATCATGAATGAAATGAAGATGGAACCAAAGTCATCGGTTTGAACCGTGACTTGGCTACAGAAGTCAAGGATGAAGCGAGGAATGATGGGTTCATTAATTTGGAAGAGACATTCAAAATGGATATTTGTGAACGAACTTTCGATGAATTCGGATTGATAGAAAACTTGATCTACAACTCGACCTTCGTGAATGTTTCTATCTTCTATATGATGATAGATACGTGCAATGGAGGGAGAGGTAGTGGGAAGTTGAGAAACTTTGGGAATGTAGTTTTTGGTTAAGGAAATATCTTCGGTAGTCACTTTTGGCATTTTCACCTAAACACAACAACAATACAAAAGACCAAAATAAATATAAAGAGGAATAAAAATGTATATATTGTTAAGACTTATGTTGGAACATAAACATACTTAGACTCTAAGACGATAATCCTAAGAAGTAGTTTACAATGTTCCTTATTTTAATTCTTAACTCGTTCTAGATATATTTTACGATGTTTAGCAAGTAGTTATGGACAAATCCAAACGCCCTTTTAAACATCTTAATATATCATGAAATTTACTAGATTTACTTTAGGTTGTAAAACTAGCCATTTCTTACGAGTTTCTTATGCATGTGATTTGTTTTCGAAAAGGATGGTTTATGTTTTGACTCAAAAATGCCATTTTTCGTACTAAACCAAACGCTTCCTTAACTAGACACTTACACTACTAGTATGTCAATATATATATGAATTATATATCTTGACAAGTCCGAATTACTAGTTTTAAGTTTATAAACTTGACAACGTTTTATAAAAATTATAACGATTTAATTTCTACATTATTTGGACATAATCCAAACACCCTCTTATCGTTTACACAAATATTTTTACTTAGTCGAAAAATATAGTTTCATGTTTTACAATTTATAAGAACATAATGTGATTAGTTTTAACAAGTTTTTATAGCATTATTCAACAATGTGTTTACCAAAATTTTTGAAAGGGAGTGTATGAAATTTTTCAAATTTTTTTGACAAGAGGGTTTATAATTATTAGTTTCTAGTGTTAATTAAGCATCCTAATCCTAAGGGAAGCATTTAGTTATGGAAATTTTAGACCCAATTCGAAAGAAATTATGAATTTGAAAAAATTATTAAAACATGCATAATCTTGAGTTTGACCAAATTAGATGGAATTAGATGAAATGTGTTATGAAAAACTTACAATATGTAATGGTGATTGTGTTAGATGAATTTGCCTTTTGCGAAATAACCTGAATTATGTGATTTGGAAGTGGTTTTAGGTGTTTTAGGGTTTGGATTTTCGTCACAGCAGCAGCAGAAAATGGGGGTAATGAGAAAGATGAGTGTTTGGCAAAAGAAATAAGAGGGAAAACGTATTGGAACAATCAGATGGCCGGCCCCCTTAAACATTAAGGGGCCCGCCTTTTATTTGGCTGCCGGTCCCCTTAAACATTAAGGGGGCCGCCCTCCAGAACTTGATTTTTTGTGATTTTGGTTTCTGGAAAGAATAAGAAAATATTTATATATATATTAGATTTATATTTAATTAAAAATACGTTGGAGAGTATTCGCACGGAAGGAATTACTTGACACTTTTACTTGACATTTCGTCAATTAAAATTTCTTGATCATTTCGGATGAAATTTATCAAGTTGTCAAGTGGACGAGAGAGTTGTGGAAGGTTTATAAGTATATATATATATATATATATATATATATATATATATATATATATATATATATATATATATATATATATATATATATATATATATATAGGTATGGGTTAAAATAAAAAGGGTCTTATAATAAAAAGTGTAGGAAGGATTGTGAGGGCGACATGTGTCACCCCTATGCCACATCATATGACACATCATATGACACATGTCACCACCCCCACCCCCATCCACCCACCCCCACCCCCCACCCCCGCAAAAAAAAAATTTCTCTCCCGCCAAAAAAAATTTTTTTTGGGGGCAAAAAAATTTTTTTTTTCCCGCCAAAATTTTTTAGTGCATCACAGTTATAAAGTTACTGCATCACAATTATAAAAGTTACTGCATCACAGTTTTAAATTTTAGTGCATTAAGGTTATAAGTTACTGCAACATAGTTGATGCACTAAACTATTAACTATGATGCAGTAACTTATAATAAAGATGCACCAAAACTTAAAAAAGAATCGTATTTTAATTGTGATGCAGTTACATACATATATGATGCATAAAACTTATGATAATTCAGTTTCTTTATAACCATGATGCAGTAACTTTATAACCATGATGCAGTAACATTAAAACCATGAATGCAGTAATCGTGATGCAGTAAAATCATAATTGTGATGCAGTAACTTTATAACCGTGATGCAGTAACTTTATAACTGTGATGCACTAAAAAATTTTGGCGGGAAAAAAATTTTTTTTTTTTGCCCCAAAAAAATTTTTTTTTTTGGCGGGAAATTTTTTTTTTCGGCGGGGGGGGGGGGGGGGGGGGGGGGGGTTGACACGTGTCATATGGGGGGTGACACATGTCACTCCCACAATCCTTCCTACACTTTTTATTATAAGGCCCTTTTTATAATAACCCCACCCTATATATATATATATAGGGGGGAGACGTATGCAATGGAAGACGGGAGTTTGTTTCATCCATAGATTTTTCGACTGATCTCTCTACATCAGCATGAGTGTCGTTGAACATTGAAGTTCAATAAGGCAAATGGGGGGAAAGAAAAAGTTCGTAAACGAACCATTTCTAGTTCTAGAAAGTCAACAAATGAATTTTCTAGGTTATAAGAACCTAGATATAGCTAAGTATATATATATATATATATATATATATATATATATATATATATATATATATATATATATATATATATATAAAATCTAGAGGAAACTATAAGCCAAACAAAATCACATAAAAACTAGAGACTAAACTAAGCATGCATTTCTTGACAAGAAAATAAAAGGAAATGTGTACCTTTCGTCTTCAATGCGTTTTTCTTCAAAGTCTTCAAGGAATTGTACGAACAAGAGGTGACAACAAAAATTTCCATGTTTGAATGGCGAATTTTCTACGTTGGTCCCTATTGTCTCATTTGACCAAAGTTATTTGATCCGAACATGTTTTGTATTTGACTTGGGTGCATATATGGTGGAAACATTCCCCACAGATTGAAGTTCCACATTTGTTGATTATTGTTAAAGTTTCGTCTATTTTGGTTTGCTCTTGGTTGAGGTGTTTTAGATCTTGGGTAAGAATTATTTGGTTTCCTAGGTGGTGGAGTTTTAGATCTTGTTTTAGGTTTAGACGATCCTACATCGGTCTTTAAAGATGGTTTATAAAACGGTTTTATTTCTTCATCACTAGCAAGAGGTATTTTCTTATCATTTATGAGTATATACTTAGGATTAGATTTTATAGGTTTTAGTTCATTGAGTTCACTTTCAGATTTGACATTTTTAATTTAACTTGTTGAAGCTTCGGTGTAGTTAAATCCTAAACCGGTTTTATCTCCGGATACTCTTTGAATACTTATTATTTTACTAAGTGAATGACTACTATTTTCAAATTTATCAAGTTTGCAAATTTCTTCCCTGAGTTTTTCATTATAACATTTAAGCTCTTGACATGATTTACATTCTTAAAAAATTTCCTTACCTTTTTCAAGTTGATGTATTTTAATTTTTAGTTCTAGTACTTCATTTTCTAATTGGTTGTTTATGCATTTTAATGATTTGTTTTTAGCCATTACTTGTTGTCCTAGTTTGCATAATCAATTGTATTCACTATCTAAATCTTTTTCATCTAATGATAAATTTTCATCACTAAAGTATTCGGTTTCGGAATGTACCTCACTTGATGTCTTTGCCATGAGACTCATTTCTTCCTTTGTCGTTTCTTTCTCATCTTCATCGCTATCACTCCAAGCTCCTCCAACAAATGCTCTTTGATTTTGATCTCTTGTCATCATTGGACATTTTCCAATGAGGTGATTCGGATCACCACATTTGAAACACTTTCTCTCATTCTTGCTATACTTGTCATCTTTATTCTTTTGATATGCTCTCCTTTCATCGTGTGGTTGTCTAACGAATCTTCCTCGCCTTTTGAAGAATTTCTTGAAATCTCTTACGGCCATGGCGTATTCTTCGTCATCACTCTCGGAAGATGAGCTATCTTCGTTACTAGATTCCTTTCTAGCTTTCAAGGCGATTAACTTGCTTTGCTCTCGTTTTCCTTTGACCATTTCGGAGCCCTTCTTTATAATTGCTTCGTAGACTTTCAAATTTCCAATTAATTCATCAAGTTGCAACGTTGAAAAATTCTTTGATTCTTCAATAGCCGTCACTTTAGCTCGCCATTCTGGGTGAAGAGCCCTAAGAAACTTCCTAACAAAATTCTTACTAGAAAAATTCTCATCAAGTGCTTTTAAACTTGTGATGATAGTGTTAAATCTAGTGAAAGCATTATCAATTGATTCCTCTTCCGGAATCGTGAATTGCTCATATTGTTGAACAAGTAGATCTATTTTATTATCTTTGACTTGATTATTACCTTGGTGAGTTATTAATAAAGAGTTCCAAATTTCTTTTGCGGTTTCACACATATAGATCCTTTCGTATTCTTTACGTGGTAGCGCATTATAAATAACCATTTTTGCTTCATTATTTTTAGCAAGTCTTCTTTTTAAATCATCATTTTGTTTTTCCAAAGGTACGATTTCATCTTTCTTTGTTTCGGGGTTATTTTGAATAGGTAAAAAATCACCATTAGTAATAACATGCCAAAGATCTAGATCTTTTCATTTCACATACGTTTCGAATTGATTTTTTCAATATAAAAATCCATCACTTTCAAATAGTGGCGGTCTTTGCATAGATTACCCTTCTAAATATTTTTCAAATTCCATAGATCGTTACAAGTTTTAAAATACAATATATTTTAAAGATCTTGCAAGACGTGGCTCTAATACCAATTGTGGAAAACTAGAAGGGGGGGGGTTTGAATAGTTTTACGTCCGTTTTATAATTTATAAAAACAAGTTTGTTTTAAAAACTTCGATTCTAGTTTATGTGATCTCAATACTTGCACTATATGAAAAATTATATAGTTATTAGCTAATATTGTATAAGTAAAAAAGTAAGTAATGAAAAGAGTTGGAAAGATCAAACCACAACACAAGGATTTATAGTGGTTCGGCTACAAGGTCACCTTCCTTGTTCCTACACCACTCCCCGAGTCACCTACTCGAGAGTTTTCTTCACTATGTCAACAAACTCCCTTATGGCGGAGAAAACCTTACACACCAATGTACTCACCATAACTTCGTCACAACTTAATCACAACTTCTACACAACTTCTTCACACCAATCTACTTCACGCCTATCTTCTTCACACCTATCTTCTTCACACCAATCTTCTTCACATCAATCTACTTCACACCTATCTTCTTCACAACTACACTACTTCACTACTAAACAACTTCTTCTCCCTACACAACTTCTATTTCTCCTAAACTACTTAATACATGCACAACACAACTTCACAAATAATATACACAATATACACAACTATTCTTCAATACTTCTTGAACTTAGTTGTAGAAGGAGTATTCTTCTTTTGCACTTTGGATGAGGATGGATGAGAAGGGATTGAATCACTTGAAACAAGGATTAGTAATCAAATGATCAAAGGGTTTTGGAAGATGTTTAGAGAGTTTTAGATCTGAAATTTTTGTGCAAAAGATGGGGAAAATTTCCAGATTTACGGTGGTATTTATAGGAGAAAAATTCTGACAGGTTTTGACACAGGAGCCTGGCCGGTCCCCTTAATTCATGGCCGGTCCCCTTAATTTTAAGGGGACCGCCCCTTTTAATTAAGGGGGCCGCCCAGCTGTAACGGTCAGAAAATCTGTCATTTAGTGGGGAAAGTTTATTTGGTGAAAAACTAACTGATTTTGGCTAAAAATTTGAATTCATATATTTAGTATGACTAAAACATTTTTCTTTATTACCAAAAGTGTTTTTAAAAAATATATAATATGTTTATATAATTAAATAAACTTTGTAATATTTAATTAAATACCCCTTTGATCATGAGATGTATTAAGCACTAGTTTATTCATACCTTAAGTGATTAAGTTGGATATAATGATATAGACTAGCTTAATACTTGTTTACGTAGTACTCTTACGTTTGATGATTTTACATTTTGTGATCGTCAAAATATAGAGATACTGAAAAATATAAATAATGTTTTTATGCATTATTTATGTCAACATGGCGTATCGACTGACCTGATGAAATTTTTAGATTTTTAATTTTAATTTTTTAGGTTTTATATTTACTAACTACTAATAAGTTATTGCACAAGTTGGATTTTCTTACTACTAGTGTTTTAAATTGGTGGTATATATATGTTTTTGTATTTTCTGTAGAGACGTCATTCATAGAGGTTTGAACGCTTTCCATGCACAGAAAGTAGAATGTTGCTCACAAACGCATAATGGAGGATCATACCGAGCAAATCTCATGGGAGTTTTCCATTCTAATTCTTTCTATTTCCTATTTTTAATTTCAAATACAAACAATAAGGACGTTGTTTAACTTAAGTGGGGGGATGGAGAATTAGAATGCTTACTTGTCCTTATTTTTGAAAAATATGCGTTAACATATGTTTAATATGCTTAAATTTAAAATTTTCTTTAGCATGTTTTTTGTTAAATCTAAGTTGCATAACCGCACACATAACTTCTATTATATAAAATTGTGAGAATTGAGCGTATCCGTTTCCCAATATTTACCCAAATTCCACAAAATATGAGTGTGCCGGTGACTTGTACTAAACTTTAGAACTTGGCTTGCATACTATTCGAGACCACCATAATAAGTATTATTGATATAATTGGAGTGACTTGTCTAACTTGGTAAAATTATAGGATTACACTCAAATAGCCTATATATGATATGTGCTATTAACTAACTACACTGGTTAGTTAAAACCGTATAAACCCTTTTGTTTACTCTCATTTTTATAGTAAGATACCCCTAGAAAAACCCTCAGAGCCATTCCTTTCGTTTCTTACACCTGTGTTAAAATGTTTTGTAACACCTTTACACCTTAGCCTACCCTGTAGATTTAAATCCGTGGTTAGTTGCTTTTGGTAAAAGTGTGTTTCCTGTGCTTGTGTGCGTAATTTATTATCTTTGGTTAGGTCGGGAAATTGCACAATGCAATTGGAGTAAAAGTAAATATTGTATTTTTGATTTTCGTGTGTTTACTACTTTCACTATTATTTTTGTATCTGAAGTTATGAGATTATGGAAAAATTATCCAGATGTATTGATGGTGAAATTTTACACCATTGTTCAAAAAAAAAAGTTGGTGAGTTTGTTATAAACCAACGATGTAAAGTTATGTATAAGTGGTTGATATCGCCACTATTGTTGTACTATATTTATGGATTGCAAGGGAGTTGGCCGTTATGAGAACGCCAACTAAGGTTTATTCTTTGATCATGATATTATTGAGTCTAATTCATGTCTACCTTGTAAAGCGTGAGTTTTCGTGTTAAAGCGTGAGTTATTCAATGATATGTGTCATATTCATGGGACGGTTGGCAAAGTGATTAACCACACTTATATGACTTAATCTATATGTTTTGTTTATTTTTATTTTACACCAATTTATTTCCCAAATATTATCCATACCCAACCGTATTGTTGTATTCGTTGTTAGCTTTCAAGCATCCGGATATAATGATGGCTAAGTGAGAATGTCAAATGTGTTAATAAGGTAGTGACCATCCGAGTATTAGATTAATCAAATAACGCGCCAACGTTCTGGTGTGTGACTTAGTGACCATCCGTTATGAAAATAATGCGCCAGCGATCCAAGAAGCACATTAGTGACCATCCGTTGTTTGAAGCGTCGAGGACTCGCGCCAGCGATCTACTAAGTTTATGCATGAGATATTTGAACAAAGCTAGGTTCAACCCTTAGCCATATCAACCTTTTTTACCGCTTTAGACTCGTTACTCCTTAGCTTTAGTAGGGGAGATGTATATGCCTGCCAAGCCTATGATAGAATATTCGTCGCGACTGAGCAATTAATCGAATTAGATTAGTTGTGAGATTGAGAGAGATATTTTATTTCTAGTTCGCTAAGTGTTTGGTTGTGCAATTATGATAAAACGAATAAGTGCTTAATTATAAAAATACATCCTAATATCTTTTAGGATACAATTTCATAAGTTAAATCAAAGGTTTACTTGGGGACAAGTAAAGTTCAAGTGGGGGGGGGGATATTTGATGACATCAAATATGTATATATTATTGTCATCATTTATTCTATTTATTTGACACGTTTTACATTATTATTTATGAGAATCGATACTTAATTGTTTACTTTAGTAATTCTCAGGTAAAAACAAGCAATTGGTAAAAGTTAGTGATTTTGGACGAAATATGGAGCTAAATGATCAAGATTGGAAGAGTCTACTCAATGATGATTTAAAGACCATTGCCTGACCTTGAAGAATGCGCCACATCTAATTTATACGATGCGCCACATATGAAACTTTGGTCAACGAAGAAGAACCAACTTGTTTTAGCTCAGATACGCCGCATCACAATTCTGACATACGGCGCATGATGCATGATTTACGGACCAGGTTTTATATTTATATAGTCTCGTCTACCTAAGGTCTACCTAATGCACTATCGAGCAGTGTACCCGGTCGTGTGAGGTATAGCTAGATGGTAAAGCCGTGGTCGTCCCAAGAGCTAAGGGGCGGAAAATATCTAAGTTTTAATGTCACTAAAATAAAATGGGTTTTATGATGATTAAAGTAATAAAGCTTAAATAAACAATAAAGCAAGTAAATGATGGATATAAATTAGTAGGAGAAAGCAGTGTTAACCTAATTATTAGTCTTGTTATCAATGTGACAAGTTCTCTAATTATGCATCCTATCGTTTTATCTGGGGGTTAAAGTCACTAGGCTCCTTGCTAAATTCGCCTAGTCTATTTCCCATAGACTCATACTCCGATATCAGAGGACTAACCCTTTGTGATTGACGGAGGTCAACGGTAGACTATATTGAGTCATTAAGTACCTCTACTAACTTAGACTAGTCTAGCGGGAAACGTTGTCACTTACACTTCCCCTATAACTTTTTAGGTGAATCCACTAGGTAGGAGATCCTATGGTCAATTTGCACGTGTATGGTGATATTACTATCCCCAAGTCACTAGCTTCTAATGGAGAACGGCACGGTCACATCTATCTCTCCCCTCGAAGTACTGATTAAGTCCAAACAGTCAACCTAAATTAACCAAGTGAATTAGTCAACAAGGTCAGACTGCCTAGAGTCAATGCTCTGTGGATAATATAGAGTTTCCCCGGGTCGTTATGTCCCGACGAGATTGCAATGGTGTTATGAAACGTTTGTGGGAATGAGTGGCACTGAGGAAAGTAACCAATAAAGAGTTGGATTTGATTACAATACTGATTACTTGGATAACAGTTAATAACAAGCACAGGAAACAGATATGTATACACGTAAGCAAATTACAAATCAGAAATGTTTACAGACAAAGAAAAAGGTGAGTTTTAAACTAAATTAAACTACAGGGGGTGAAATTGAAACTTTTACAAACTTAATATTAAAAGAAAATTTAATTAAAAAGAAAAAATTTTTTTTTGATTATTTAATTATTTAATATTAATTATAAAAACTAATTAATTATTTAATTAAAACTATTTAACTTATACTAAAAGGATTTATATTACAAATTTAAGCTAGAAAATCGCAAATTTAATTTTTAAAATTCTAAAATGACTTAAAACAAATTTAGAAACTAAAAATATTTTTTTTGTCTTTTTGTGGATTTTTTTACTAATTAATTACTAATTATATTAACTAAACTAATTAAACTACTTTAAATAACTAAAAATAGCAAAATGACTTAGAAAATTATGAGAAAATTTATAAATCTAATTAACTATCACAGGAATCCTAAAATATTATAAAAAGTTTATAAAAACTATTTCTAAACTAGTTTACTAATTATTTACTTATTTAACAATTAAAAAACTAATTTACTAAATTAATAAATAAAAATAGAAAATGAACAGTAGTAATTAAGAGACTATTTTCTAAAAATACTTTATGATTTATAAAACCTAAAAAAATATAAAAAGGTACTATTGTTAAATAAAAATTAATAAAACTATTTAATTAACTAATATTACTTAATTATTAATTAAACTAATATTAATTATAATAAATACTAAATTAAAAGGGAAAAATCTAGAAAAATTACTGAAAATACTTTAATATAAAAGAAATTTAAGAAAAATAGAAAAATGAAAATGTGCTTAATAATAAGCTGAAAAGAAAAATTAAATAGATAAATCCTATTAAATAGAAGCAATCACTAATTTTAAATTTGTCTTTTTATGATTTTTCTTTTACAAAACTAATTTTACACTAAAATGAAACAACTTTTATGAAGGAACTTTGATCAGTGCTTAAAAATAAGCACTTGAGACACCCAAATGCTTAACGGTTTGTATATTTAGCTTATTAGGATTTTGTGGCTTTTGAAAAAGCTATATTTAAGCTACTATATGATCAAATAAGCTAAGACAGATGGATACAAACTTAAATTGAGCAAAAGAATCAAAAATAAGCATAAGAATAAGCTGTTGTGATCAAATAAGCACTAGTCAAAAACACAAGAGCAAGGCAAGCCTTAAACAAGGACCTTTGGACCTCTGTGGGGTCCACAGAGGTGAAAGGGGGTCCAAATTGAAACTTGACCTTCAAAGTTGACCTGGTTAATTTTTAAATAAGCCAATAAGCTAGGCTTATGGCTTTTTAATGAACCCTGGGTGGGTCTTGGAACTTGGGTATAAAACCTGAGTGGGTTAGTGTAAGGTTCTGAGGACAGGTCACAAACAAGGCCAAATAAACTAAGCAACAATAAGCTAAAGTCCAAACTAAGCCTAGGTCTGAAAAGATGGGCTGATAAGCTCTCTAAAAATCCAAAGAGCCAGGGGTGGGGTCCACTGAGTCAGTCACAAAGAGCCAAAGAAAAATGGCCAAAAGGCCTGGTGCAGGGGAGGTGCTTGCCCTGTAGCTCTAAATAAGCTGTTGCACAAGCTTCATAAAAAATTACAAAAATAAGCTGGTGGTGGAATCTTGTAGATTAGGTGGTATATTTTGATTTCTGAAAGTTTCAAGGACTGATTCCACCCACAAAATTCTAGAAAAATCCCACAAAAATTGAGTTTTTGCACAATATGCAATTTTTGACTTTTGAGTTTTATGAACTATATTGACTAATTTGAGTTTTGATTCAATCCTAGTTACTGAAAATAGTGTATTAAGCTAAAATAAGTTAACCTAAGGCTAAAACAACTGATAATAAACTGAAATGAGTAATCTTGAAGCCTAAAAAATCTCACAGTGAAACTGTGAGGGGAATTAAAAGAGGTTTTGACTTTTTTTCTTATGAATACTGATTTTTTATGATTCTGATGTTCTATTTAGACCTAATGAAACATGCATAAACCACAAACAACAACTATAACACAGGAAATATTGGTGAAATCCACTGATCCAAACACACCTTTTACAAACTGTTTTTGAGATTTCTAAAACAAATGATCAAGTGAGGTTATGAAACTGAATCTTAACAACTTAATATGATCTATTAGGCTCAAATAAACACAAAAACACACGCAATAACTAAAAATGACCAAGATTCATTAGATTGCTAAAATGGCAGTCAATGATAAGATTTGTGAGCACAAAGGAAATCAATGAACAACTACCGAATATTAAGAAATGATTTCACTTAAATACACCTAAGAAACATAAATCTACAAAGATAAGCAGCAAATGAGCAAAGCTACAGTGAAATGGAAAATTGAGATTTGGCTTACAATTTGCATTCTAGCTAATAAGCATGAACCAGGGACCAAGAACCTTCCTATAGAACCCCCACAGGTTCACTAACCCATAGCCATCCAAAATTCACTATGCTCCAGCTTCTTCCTCATCAAACCTGCAATTTTTTATTTTCTTTCTATTTTTTTGATTTTTTTTGTATGTTTGATTCCAAACTGCTTTTAAAGGTTACTAATAGCTTTTAAGAGCTATATGGGAGCTTATGTGAGCTTGTGAGTCTCTAAACAACTACTAAGAACCAACAAAACCTTAATTTGGAAATTTAAATCTAAAAGTGCAAATCTGAGAATTAAAACTGAAAGCTTCACTTTGATTGATTGAAATGAGTTTAAACACTCACTAAATGTGATTACAAGCTTTTAAAGCAAAAGATTACAACTAATTTAAGAGTTACAATGAAAACGAAACTAATTTGAACTAAATTAACTACTACACTTGACTTCTGCCTTCTCTTCCTTTTATAAGCCCAAATTAGGGTTTGTGGTACCCTTCTGATCATTTCCCACCACCATTGGATCTCTGAGATGCATTCTAAGCCATCCACGTGTTTTGGCGCCAAAAGAAAACAGAGCAAATTGCTCTGTTTTATAGCAAGGGGTGGTGCATTTATGGCACTTTGAGTAGGGTGGTGAGTGGTTTGGGCTGTGGGATGTGATGGAGGAGGGGGTGGAGGTGACTGGTTTGCAGGGCACAAGTGGGAGGGAAAGGGTGTGAGGGTGGTGATGGTTGACTTTGTTTGACCTTGGGGTATTATTTGAAACGGTTTTTAGGGATAAATGGGCTTGGGCTTGGGCTTTGGGTTAAGGACTGGATTAGGCTTTAGTGTTTTGGATTTGGATTAGGTGTGATAGTATCAAGGGTCCGTTTGGTTTGTAAATTATCACAAGGACCAAGTTTGTAATTTTGCCAAAAATTAGGGGCATGGTTTGCCAATCTTCCAAAGTTAGTCCAAGGATATTTCTTGCTACATTTGAATAGTATAAGGACCAAATGTTGATTTTTCGACTTTTGAACTTTCCAAGGACCAAATCTGCCATCTTTTGAAACTCCAGGGACCAAACATGTTATTTCTCCTAAATTTCCATCCAAGGACCACATTTTCCATAGAAGAATAGCACAAGGACCAAAATTGATTATTTCAAAGTTTTTAAATCCCAGGGATCATATTTGACAATTTTTCAAAGTGCAGGGACCAAACTTGTAATTTCTTGAAACTTTTTACCAAAGGACTAAATATGATAACTTGTGATTTCAAAAGGACCTTTGGTGACTTTTCTTCCAAAATAAATGCTCAGGGACTAGATTTGACAAGTTTTGAAAGTTAAGGGACTGAAACTGCCAATTATGCAAACTTTGTTCATTTTTCATCTGTTTTTAAACATTTTGAATCTGAAACATATAAAACACAATCCTGGGATATTTTCAGTATTTTGATGCATATTTGAGTATTTTTGGATGTTTTGGCAGTTCAGATGAGACAAAAATTATGAGTATTTATACACTGATTGTGGAAAACTAGAAGGGGGGTTGAATAGTTTTACATCTTTTTAATTCGTTATACAATATAGTTTTAGTGTTTTCTTAGTTTTTAAAATTTAGATTCGAAAATATATGATCCCAAACCTTGCACAATATAAACAACTATCAATAAGTAAGATATAGCAATAATAAGTAAAGAAATAAATAAGAGATGGAAAGATCGAACTGCGAGACAAGAAATTTATAGTGGTTCGGCTACAAGGACACCTTCCTTGCCCTACTCCACTCCCCGAGCACCTAACTCGAGAGTTTTCTTCACTATATCAACAAGCTCCCTTATGGCGGAGAAAACCTTACACACCAATTTACACACCACAACTTCTTCACAACTAAATCACAACTTCTACACAACTTCTTTACACCAATCTACTTCACAACTAACTACTCCACGCCTATCTTCTTCACACCAATTTTCTTCACAACTAACAACTTCACACCTAGCTTCTTCACTACAATCTAATTCCTAACTTTTCTTCTTCACACCAAACAACTAACTAATCACACAATCAATATACCTAGAACAACTATCTACAATCAAATATTCACAACAATCTTCACAAAGAATTATGTAAATAATCTTGATGATGCACCAACAACTTGGATGTGGAGGTCACAACAAGTTGTAATACTTCTTGTCTTGGGGGATAGAAGTATTCTTCTCTTGCACTTGAGAGGATGATGTTTGAATCACTTTGAAATAAAGAATTATGTATTTATGATCAAAGGATTAAGAGAATAGAAATGTGTATCTAGAACAGAAAGTTTAGGAGTGCAAAAGGTGAGAAAATTCTGTGGGATGAACCAGTATTTATAGCAAGAAAATTTACTGTTCTGGAGCGTGGTCGGTCCCCTTAATTAGGGGCCGGTCCCCTTAATGATTAAGGGGGCCTCCTAAGGAATTAAGGGGGCCGCCCCTTCAGAACATTGGATTTTCTTGTCTTCTAGTGGGAAAATTTTTTCTGGATAAAATTTGCCATTTTTGGTTGGAAATTTGAAATCATATATTTATAATGAATTAAACATATTCTTGTAATTCCAAAAGTAATTTTGTAAAAGATATAGAATGTTTAATACATTTTATAAAAATTCTAGTTATTAGAAAAATTTCCTTTGATCATGAAATGCAATAAACACTTTGTTTATACATACCTTAAGTGATATGGATGTAAAGATAAATATTAAGCACTAAAAACTTGTTTATGTCATAAGTTTTAGATTAATGAGTTTATGCTTTGTAATTATCAAAACATAGAGATATTGTTAATATGCTAACAATGTTTTTAGACATTATTTATGTCAACAATCTTCCCCTTTTTGATGATTACAAAACCTTAAACTCATTAGGTCTAAAAAATAATTTTTAGACAAGTATTATTAGAGTTTAACATTCTCTTCTCCCCCTTTTTGTAAAATCAAAAAGGTTTGGCCGTTTAAACTTCATAAAATAAGTTAAACGGGTAGAGAGCTCCCCCTTGATGTATGCTCCCCCTTATTTGAGGGCACCAAGGAAACGAGCTATGGAAATCTTGGCTACAAAAATATGTGAGGAGAACAAGACACATATATATGCAAAGCAATAATTATGCAAATAAAAATAGATTCATTCAAGCATCATAGAAATGATTAGCATTACAACATTCAATATGCTTAAGGCATATTGATTACAATAAAACAAAAGAAAAGACATAGTCCTATATTGCCTAAGAGAGCACTTGGACTTGCTTGCAACCCATAGTTGATTGTTTTATTTGCTTGAAGGAGAACATAAGCATAAAGCTTAGTTGTTGGATGGAGAGGGATATGGAGTGGGGTATGGAGCGGAAGAGGTGGATCTTATGATGTTGTATCGTGTTAAGGGTGGTATGGGATGAGGACGAGTGAGGAGATATTCAATCCAAGAAATATCTTCACTCAAGTATAGGATTTGTTTTTGAAGGAAGATGCAACAAGGGCAATAGTGAGTGTGGTTTGTAACTTGATCCAAGTTGAGAGAGTCGGGTAGGCAATTGTTGTAGGGTGATGATGGAAGTTTCCCTTTGTTGCGTTGTACAAGATGCATGGCATTGAGATCACTAAGATCGTTGATTTGGGATATTTCATCACGGAACCTTTGCTTTTCTGTGGCAATGCGGAGAGAGTCATTGTGTTGATATGGATGAATTGGGTTTGTGTAGTTGGAATTGTAGTTGGATGGTTGATCAAACTTGTATGGATCATTAAAAATGGTTGGTGGATGAGATGAGTGGTTTGGCATGAAGGAAGATGTTTGGCCAATGTTGTATGGTTTGTAAAGAGGATCAAATGAATGTCCTTGTGAATTAGGTGTAAAGTTTGGGAAGTAAGTGGTTGGAGGTGTTAAGTGATTTCCAACTTCATTGGTTATGATGGATTTGTTATGAGGGCTTTTTCTTCGCCAAACGGGTTTTTCCGTCATTCTTGCAAGCCTTGAGGCTTTTGGTTTTGGTTTGTTTGGAGAAGTCATGAAGGGATGAATGAAGAATTTTGAGGATTGGGGGTATTTATAGTGTAAGATTTGTGTGTTTATGGTTTGGTTGGGAGATTAGGACAAAATGTGTTGGTGAAAAATGGGAAATGTAGGTTGAAATGGGCTAAAAAGCAGAAAAGATTCTGTAAACCCGACCATCAGATGGCCGGTCCCCTTAATTAGGGGGCGGTCCCCTTAATGATTAAGGGGGCCGCCTTACAAAATTAAGGGGGCCGCCCATCTGGTGATTTCCAGATTGCCAGAATTGGGTTTTTGGCAGAAAATTTGCAGAAAGGTTGTGTGTTTGGATTAGAATTCAAGCAAGTTCAATTCCTTTAGACAATATAGCATCTAATCTAATCAAGATATAGCATGCATGCAAAAACACATAAACAAAAGAGCAAATAAGCAACACATAATAAGCAAAAGGAGACAAGTAAGGGTAAGAGCACTTAAACTTCCTAAGGCACCTATCTTAGATCAAAGGCAAAGTTAACTAGTGAGTGGTAAACTAGTGATGGAGCAAGATGACAACATTATTAGTGAATTTGTCCTAGTGTGTGTCTATATGCAACAAATGTGGAGTTGTGATTGTTTTGACTCCTAAATGCAAAGAGAGATAACGATCCTAAGAAACAATCCAAAAGATCTCCTTGATTCAATTTTTGCTCGATTCATGAATGTCAATAATATATATTAGATTATATATTTTGACAATTTATGTGAGAGTTTATGCATGATTTAGGAAAACGTTTTTAGCGTTTGTCAACAATGCAAGGAAAATGATTTTCATGTAATTCCTAGATGTGAGAATAGTTTTCAAGAAATTTTGATTGGGTTTTACAAGAGAGTATATGCAATGAAAGTGAGGTTTCCAAATCATTAATTTTGTGCAAAATGGATTCCTAGACTCAGAAGTGAAGAAGTGGATGAAAAGTAAATTTTATGCAAGTATAAATTTGTGTTAGTTCAATATAATTTAGTCAACTTGTTCCATCATTCCTAATCCTAAACGCAAGTGGTTGAATAATTCACGCTTAAGGGGTTTTGTGAATATATCCGCAATGTTATCTTCCGATGCAACTTTTTCTATAGATATGTTTCCTTTATGTACATTATCCCTAAGAAAGTGGTGGCGTATTTCTATATGTTTATTCCTAGAGTGTTGCGCCGGATTTTTACTTAAATCTATCGCACCTATGTTATCGCACATAATGGGAACATTTTCTAACCTAATGCCATAGTCTACGAGAGCTTGTTTCATCCATAGTGCTTGTTGACATGCCTTTCCAGCGCTTACATATTCGGCTTCGGTGGTAGAAATAGCAAGAGCGGTTTGCTTCTTCGAAAACCAAGATGTTAGACAACATCCCATAAACGTGCAAATACCGCTAGTGCTTTTTCTATCTACGTAGTCTCCCGCATGATCCGAATCCGCATAGACGATGGTTTCTATGCCGGATCCCTTAGGATACCATAATCCTAAGTGTATAGTGCCTTAAATGTATCGGAAGATACGCTTAACCGCTTCTAGGTGAGAGGTTTTGGGATCCTCTTGAAAATGGGCACAAAGGCAGACACTAAACATGATATCGGGTCTACTTGTCGTCAAGTATAGTAAAATACCTATCATTCCTCTATACTTGGTGTTATCTACGGACTCACCTTCATCATCCTTTGTGAGCTTTACTTCCATAGACATGGGAGTTTTCATGGGTTTTGAGTCTTCTAGGCCAAATTTCTTAAGCATTTCCTTAATATACTTAGATTGGTTAAAAAATATTCCATCTTCTAATTGTTTTATTTGTAATCCTAGGAAGAAGTTAAGTTCACCCATCATACTCATCATGCATGATTTTGGCAAATTCATCACACATGTATTGACAAGTTGATCCAAATATAATGTCATCAACATATATTTGGACAATGATGAGATTTGGGTCTTTCCTTTTAGTGAAAAGAGTGTTATCTACCATTCCCATGGAATAATCATGTTTAATAAGAAAAGATTTTAATCTATCATACCAAGCTTTGGGAGTTTGTTTGAGTCCATACAAAGTTTTCTTTAACTTATAAACATAATCAGGTTTTGCAAAGTCAATGAATCCTGGAGGTTGTGCCACATATACCTCCTCATTGATAAAACCGTTAAGGAATGCACTTTTCACGTCCATTTGGAATAACTTAAAATCTAGGGCGCATGCATAGGCAAGTATTATCCTAATTGACTCTAATCTAGCTACGGGGGCATAAGTTTCGTTATAATTAATTCCTTCTTTTTGATTAGAACCTTGGGCAACTAACCTAGCTTTATTCCTAGTAACTACTCCATTTTCATCTAATTTATTCCTATATACCCATTTAGTTCCTATGATGGTCATATTCATTGGATTTGGGACTAATACCCAAACATCATTTGCCTTAAATTGATTTAACTCTTTTGCATAGCTATAACCCAACTTTCATCTTTTAAAGCCTCATTAATATTCTTAGGTTCTATTGTTGAGAGGAAACAAAAGAAATTGTTTTATCTTGGGCTTGTGACCTAAGGGTTCTTTGGTTAAGATGTCCTATTATATTATCAAATGGATGTGATCTAGATTCTTTAACGTTAACAATTTCGTTATTTCCTAAGTGAATGTCTTCATTATCATTTCCTATGGGTTTTGTTTTACTAACCTCAATAGTTTCATCTTCGACTAAGTCATCATCTTCTAAAGGTAATGTTTTAGGAGGTGGTGGTGTTTCATCAAATGTTACATTTAGTGATTCTTCTACTTTCATGGAGTGTTTGTTAAGTATTATATATGCTTTACTATTTTGTGAGTATCCTAAAAATATTCCTTCATATGATTTTGGATCAAACTTAGTGAGGTAATCCTTAGTGTTTAGAATATAACATTTACTTCCAAATACCCTAAAGTAGCTTAAGTTTGGTTTTCTACCTCTTAGTAACTCATAAGGAGTTTTTCCTAGAATTCTCGTAATTGATACCCTATTTAAAATATATGTCGATGTATCTATGGCGTGACACCAAAATTTTTGTGGGATGGATTGTTCATTTAACATTGTTCTACTCATTTCTTGTAGTGACCTATTTTTTCTTTCTACTACGCCATTTGATTGAGGAGTACGAGGAGCGGAGAAATTGTGAGATATTCAATTTAAATCATAATATTTTCCGAATTGTACTTCGTTATCAAATTCCCTACCATGGCCCGTCCTAATGGCAACTATTGTGCATCATAATTTATTTTGGATCATTTTACTAAATATTTCGAATTTTTCAAAGGCTTGGGTTTTGTCACTTAAAAACCTAGTCCACGTGTATCGTGAGTAGTCATCTACTATTACTAAGGTATATTTGTTTCCTCCATAGCTCCGCACAGCGGATGGACCGAAAAGATCCATATGTAATAATTCTAGGCACCTAGTAGTGGATACTATATTCTTAGCTTTGTGACTAGCATGAGCTTGTTTTCCAATTTTACATGCATCACAAAAATGCTTGTCATATTCTAGATTAGGCAAATTTCTAACTAATTCCTTAGAGGCCAAAGATTGTATTTGTTGCATGTTAGCATGTCCTAATCTCCTATGCCACAATGTAGAGTTTTCGTCTAGGGTCGTTAGGCATATCCTATCCTCAGGCTTGTTTCCTAGTTTCATAACATATATGCCACCTTTCTTAATTCCTCTACCTATAATTTTTCCTTTCTTAACTATTTCGCTATCCTCTTCGGTAAAAGTGACTCTACATTTATTATCACATATTTGTCCTATACTAAGCAAGTTATATGTTAAATTATCTACATGCTCTACATTTTCAATAGTAAGTGAGTCTTGAGAAATCGTACCTTTGCCAATGATTTTTCCACGTAAGTCACTGCCGAAAATAACGTTACCTCCATTCTATGCCTTGTATGTAGAGAATAGCTTGCGGTTCCCTGTCATGTGCCTCGAACATCCGCTATCTTTGCTCCATTCGTCAGGCTCCAAGTCAATTCCTAAACATATTTCGTCTGTTTCATTTGCCATAAAACACTTTTCGTCTCTTGGCTTTTCAACTTCTTCTTTGTCACTATCACTCCATGTTCCACTAACAAATGCGCCTTGATTTTCATAACCCGGTGGCTTTAGACATTCGCCAATGAGATGATTTGGGCTTCCACATCTAAAGCACTTTCTTTTCTCGTTGTTGTCACTTCTATTTCTTTGGAATGGTTTTCTTTAGTCTCGTAATGATCTAGTGAATCTTCCACGTCTCTTGAAGAATTTCTTGAATTCTCTTACGGCCATTGCATATTCTTCGTCTTCACTTTCGTCACTTGAATCATCATCATCACTAGGTTCCTTTTTGGCTTTTAGAGCAATGGATTTGGTTTGTTCTTTCTTGACTTTGACCGTTTCCGAATCTCTTCTTATAATTTCTTCATGAACCTTCAAGTTGCCAATTAGTTGATCTAGTGATAACGTCATCAAGTTCTTTGATTCTTCAATTGCCGTGACCTTAGCTCGCCATTTCGGATGCAATGCCCTAAGAAATTTCCTAACACAATTTTTACTAGAAAATGTCTCATCAAGTGCTTTTAAACTTGTGATAATAGTGTTAAATTTAGCAAAAGCATTATCAATTGATTCCTCTTTCGGAATCGTAAATTGTTTATATTGTTGTACAAGAAGATCTATTTTATTATCTTTGACTTGGCTATTACCTTGGTGAGTAATTAGTAAAGAATCCCAAATTTCTTTTGCGGTTTTACACATGAAAATTCATTCATATTCTTTGCGTGGTAACGCATTATAAATGACCATTTTAGCCTCATTATTTTTTGCTAGTTTCTTTTTCAAATCATCATTTTGTTTTTCAAAAGATACAATTTCATCCATTTTAGTTTCAACATTATATTGAATAGGGGAAAATCACCAAAGGTAATAATATGCCAAAGATCAAGATCTTTTGATTTCACATACGTTTCGAATCTATTTTTCCAATATAAAAATCCATCACTTTCAAATAGTGGTGGTCTTAGCATAGATTGCCATTCTAAATATTTTCAGATTCCATAGATCGTTACAAGTTTTAAAATACAATATATTTTAAAAATCTTGCTCGACGTGGCTCTTGATACCAATTGTGGAAAACTAGAAGGGGGTTGAATAGTTTTACGTCTTTTTAATTCGTTATAAAATATAGTTTTAGTGTTTTCTTAGTTTTTAAAATTTAGATTCGAAAATATATGATCCCAAACCTTGCACAATATAAACAACTATCAATAAGTAAGATATAGCAATGATAAGTAAAGAAATAAATAAGAGATGGAAAGATCGAACTGCGAGACAAGAGATTTATATTGGTTCGGCTACAAGGACACCTTCCTTGCCCTACTCCATTCCCCGAGCACCTAACTCGAGAGTTTTCTTCACTATATCAACAAGCTCCCTTATGGCGGAGAAAACCTTACACACCAATTTACACACCACAACTTCTTCACAACTAAATCACAACTTCTACACAACTTCTTCACACCAATCTACTTCACTACTAACTACTCCACGCCTATCTTCTTCACACCAATTTTCTTCATAACTAACAACTTCACACCTAGCTTCTTCACTACAATCTAATTCCTAACTTTTCTTCTTCACACCAAACAACTAACTAATCACACAATCAATATACCTAGCACAACTATCTACAATAAAATATTCACAACAATCTTCACAAAGAATTATGTAAATAATCTTGATGATGCACCAACAACTTGGATGTGGAGGTCACAACAAGTTGTAATACTTCTTGTCTTGGGGGATAGAAGTATTCTTCTCTTGCACTTGAGAGGATGATGTTTGAATCACTTTGAAACAAAGAATTATGTATTTATGATCAAAGGATTAAGAGAATAGAAATGTGGATCTAGAACAGAAAGTTTAGGAGTGCAAAAGGTGAGAAAATTCTGTAGGATGAACCAGTATTTATAGCAAGAAAATTTACTGTTCTGGAGCGTGGCCGAAACCCTTAATTAGGGGCCGGTCCCCTTAATGATTAAGGGGGCCGCCTAAGGAATTAAGGGGGCCATTCCTTCAGAACGTTGGATTTTCTTGTCTTCTAGTGGGGAAAATTTTTCTGGATAAAATTTGCCATTTTTGGTTGGAAATTTGAAATCATATATTTATAATGAATTAAACATATTCTTTTAATTCCAAAAGTAATTTTGTAAAAGATATAGAATGTTTAATACATTTTATAAAAATTCTAGTTATTAGAAAAATTTCCTTTGATCATGAAATGCAATAAACACTTTGTTTATACATACCTTAAGTGATATGGATGCAAAGATAAATATTAAGCACTAAAAACTTGTTTACGTCATAAGTTTTAGATTAATGAGTTTATGCTTTGTAATTATCAAAACATAGAGATATTGTTAATATGCTAACAATGTTTTTAGACATTATTTATGTCAACACTCATCAATCCCCCACACTTAAATATTGCTAGTCCCTAGCAATCTTTTATGAAAACTAAAATGATTTGATGTCACTTTACCAAAAGTCATTACTTCTAGAGTAGCCAAATGTTTCAGTTCAAGTAAGAACTATGGTACACTGATAACCATATAATTTTGAGCAAACCATCAGCTGTCAACGGATTTGATTTATCTTTACCAAAAGCCATTTGCTTCTGGACTAGCCAACTCTTCACGATTAAAGATATGGTGAGTTGAATCCCATACAATTTTTGGCAAATTGTCAGCCATCAACGGTTTTGAGTTATCTTTACCGGGAGCCGTTTGCTCTCGGATTAGCAAGTCCTTGTGTGATTTAGACATGGTGGACTGATTACCATTTGTTGTGTTTAGTGCAAAGCACTTCCACTAATTTTTTTTTGGCTAAAACGGGGGTATTATGGCACTTATAAGGTAAAAATGTGATCAAATTCGCAAGAATTCCCCCACCCCCCACACTAGAATTGAATATTGCCCTCAATATTCACAGTACCGGCTATTATGCTGATATTTTGAAAAACTTGGATTTGAAAATTTTTAGATTTGGGCAAGTGCGGGAATAGCATTTTTTTTAGATTACTTTATATACAACATCATGGGCAATTCCCCCACACTAGTTTTTTAGAAAAGTGAAAGAAGTCAGAGATATGGGTGAAAACCCATGTTGCGCTAATTTTTGTTCACCGAGTCACTAGCTTGACTCGATCCCTGAATTCATTTGTCCATGGGGAAAGTTTGGAGATCCGGGACAACCATGGATGGTATGTCCTCTCCAAAATCGTGTTTCAAACGATGACCATTCACTTTGAAGTTAGGACCGTCAGGTTGAGATAACTCAACAGTCCCGTATGAAAATACTTTTGCAATAGTGAATGGTCCAGTCCATCGGGTTTTTAGTTTGCCCGAGATGATCTTTAACCTTGAATTGAAAAGAAGGACTAGGTCACCGACGTTGAAAACGCGGTTCTTAATCTTTGAGTTATGGATCTTCTTTGTCTTTTCTTTGTAGATCAAAGAGTTCTCATAGGCTTGATCACGAAGTTCTGTTAATTCATTGAGTTGAACTTTACGGTGATCACCCGCTTTATGAAGGTCGTAGTTAGCATGTTTCAAGGCCTAATAGGCTTTGTGCTCAAGCTCGATCGGTAAATGACACGCCTTCCCGTATACAAGCTTGTAAGGAGTACACCGATGGGTGTTTTGTAAGCTGTACGGAAGACCCAAAGTGCATCATCTAGCTTATCCGACCTAGAGGCACGGTTTTCACCTACGGTCCTCTCTAGAATCCGTTTTATACCACGGTTAGAAACTTTCACTTGCCCACTAGTTTATGGGTGATACGCGGTAGAAAGACGGTGAGTGACACCATACTTAAGCATGACTTTTGCGAATTGATCATTGCAAAAGTGCGTACCGCGATCACTAATGATAGCACAGGGAGTTCCAAAACGAGTAAAGAGGGATTTAAAAAATTTCACAACAACTCGGGCATCGTTGGTAGGTAAGGCTTTTGCCTCAACCCATTTTGACAAATAGTCAACAGCCACGAGTATGTACTTGTTTCCACGAGAAGATGGGAATGGCCCCATAAAATCAATGCCCCAGACGTCAAAGATTTCTCAAACTTGAATGGCATTTTGTGGCATTTCGTTCTTTTGTGAAATATTCTCGTGACGCTGACAAGCATCACAAGTTTTGACTAAGTCTTGGGCATCCTTATAAATTGTGGGCCAATCGAAACCGGAGTCAAACACCTTTTTGGCAGTGTACTTTGGACTATGGTGTCCCCCGGTGGGTCCAGCATGGCAAGCCTTGAGAATATCATTGGCTTCCTGTCCGTAAACACATCGCTTGATGACTTGATCGGCACAGATTTTAAACAAATAGGGGTCGTCCCAGAAGTAATGTTTAACGTCTTTAAAGAATTTGTTTTTCTGTTGGGACGACATCCCTTTCACAATGAAGTTATCTGCATGGTAGTTTGCAAAGTCGGCAAACCATGGGGTAGAAGAGTCACCACGAAAAGAAACCACATTGAGTGTCTCGAGAGGAAATGTTTCATTTATTTCCTGTTTCTCAGACACATCCTGGTGAGGGTTTTCTAATCGGGAGAGATGATCAGCAGCCAGGTTCTCGGCTCCTTTTTTATCACGTATTATGATATCAAATTCTTGCAGGAGGAGAACCCAACGGAGTAGTCTCGGCTTTGCATCTTGTTTTGCAAAGAGGTACTTCAAAGCCGAGTGATCCGTATACACAATGCATTTGGTCAATATCAAATACGGCCGAAACTTTTCAAAGGCATACACCACTGCTAATAGTTTTTTTCAGTGGTGGTGTAATAACTCTGAGCCTCGGTCATAGTTTTTCTTGCATAGTGTATAGGCTGAAAGTATTTTGCTTTTCGTTGCCCGAAGACCGCACCTATGGCAAAATCACTAGCATCACACATAAGCTCAAAAGGTAGGTCCCAATCGGGGGCAACAAGAATTGGTGCCTCAGTAAGCTTTTTCTTTAAATTTTCAAAAGCTTTGATGCACTCTGGATAGAAGATAAAAGGAGCATCCTTCTCGAGGAGATGGGTCATAGGCCGGGCGATTTTGGAGAAATCTTGAATAAACCTACGATAAAAACCGGCGTGACCCAAAAAGCTTCTAATACCCTTGATCATTCAAACGTGAAAGATATGGAATTGAAGGCATGGGATTGTTTCTGGGAATTTCATTAGGAATTTCCGGAGGTTCAAACACAACTTTCGACTTGGGGGTCGGGACCGGGACAACTTGAGGGTGGACGTCGTCGGTACCTCCGTTATTAGTTGGAAGTACCGTGTCCGTAGTAACCTCAGGTTCACGTTTAGCTACCTTGGAAGGAGGAGAAGAAGAGGTAGAAGGAATCGTGGGTCCATTATATGAAACTCCACTTCGGGTAGTGATCGCCTTAACATCGCCCCTCGGGTTAGCGATCGTGTTGCTCGGTAGTGTACCTAAGACCGAGGGTCGATCATTTAAAGACTTCTGAAGTTCAGAGATCTTTCTGACCAGTAACCGATAGCTTAAGAGATTACGGTCCCCCTATGGTTGGTAAGAATTACCCCCCATATTGTAGGAACCTTGAGCAGCATAAACGTTCTCTTGAGGGTAACCAGCAGTGGCTGGACACTCGGAATAAAGATGTGGGCCTCCACAAGTTTCACAACTTCGGGCAACGGCTTTCACTTGTTGATTTTGGAGGGTTTGGTTCATCCTCAACATAGCCGTAGCAAAGTCGTCCATCTTTTTATTGAGAACCGCGATGTCAGGAGATGTCGGAGTGACAGATTTACATGACTCATCCCTCTCCACAGAGGAATCCCAAAAGTTATGGTGGGCCGTCATGTTTTCAATCAGATCATAGCACTCTTCTGGACGTCTTTTCATAAAGGTCCCGCCAGCAGCAGCATTGAGAATATCTCGATGCCTCAATGTTAGACCATTATAGAAGGTGTCTATGATGGTAACTTGTAACATATTGTGGTTAGGGCACCGATCAATTGCGAGCTTATAACGTTCCCAAGCCACAAACAAAGACTCATCAGGACACTGCCGGAAGTTGCTGATATCATTACGTAACTTGGTAACCATGGAATGTGTAAAATATTTGGCTAAAAACTTGAATACCATTTCTTCAAAGGTATGAATCGAATTCTTGGGGAGTCGGTCAAACCAAGTAGTGGCATGATGGGTGAGAGAATAGGGGAAGAGATACAGACGAAGGGCATCATCGGAGACACCGTTTTGTTTCATGCTTTGGGTGACGGTGAGGTATTTGTCAAGATGCTTGTTGGCATCGTCACCCGGTAACCCGTGAAATTGGCATGAATTCTGGACTTGCTGGATCATGTGATGTTTGAGTCCAAAATCCGTAGTCGTGATGTTGAGAGGGGCAATAGGTCCACCTCTCGCTTGCATGGTTGGCTGACACAGCTCCTCCATCATTCGGAGATCGGGGGCTGCCTCATTCTTGGGAGGGTCAGGTGGTGGTCCGTCTTCCATTTCTGTTTTGGGTTCTTTAATAACAGTACATAGCTCGGGTACGTTTTTCTTACTTTTACGCTTTGTTTGTGAACGAGTGCGCATGCACTAAAAACAATTTTTCAAAACAAGATCGAGGCAAAACCACAGTGAACTTAAACCAATAATCGCAAATGAATGGCTTCTTTAAAAAAGGTACACCACTCACAAGGATACAATGACAAGTTTTAATCTTTTGTTTGGGAACTTATTATGTTCACACCCCCAGTTGGTAGGTGTTTTGCCTTGGTTTGCGGTGGTAATATTTTATGTATTTATTATTCACAAGAAAAAGACGAATGTTTGTTGTTTTTGATTTTTTTTGGTGTTGTTAACACTTTAGGGAATGTGTTAATGAACTTTTTGATATGATTAAGATTTTTACAAAAACTTTTTACAAAGTGGTAAAATTTGTACAAGGAGGGTTTTGAAAACCACTAAACCTAAAAACGTTTTGAAACACGCAACAACCTCCCTGGCAGCGGCTCCAAATTTTGATTGAGTCCAAACGGTCAACCTAAATTAATCAAATGAATTTGTCAACAAGGTCAGAATGCCTAGAGTCAATGCTCCGTGGATAATATAAAGTTTCCCCGGGTCGTTATGTCCCGACGAGATTGAAATGGTGTTATGAAACGTTTGTGGGAATGAGTGGCACTAAGGACAGTAACCAATAAAGATTTGGATTTGATTACTCTACTAATTACTTGGATAACAGTTAATAACAAGCACAGGAAACAGATATGTATACACGTAAGCAAATTACAAATCAGAAATGTCTACAGACAAAGAAAAAGGTGAGTTTTAAGCTAAATTAAATTACAGGGGGTGAAATTGAAACTTTTACAAACTTAAAATTAAAAGAAAATTTAGTTAAAAAGAAAATTATTTTTTTGATTAATTTATTATTTAATATTAATTATAAAAACTAATTAATTATTTAATTAAAACTATTTAACTTATACTAAAAGGATTTATATTACAAATTTAAGCTATAAAATTGCAAATTTAATTTTTAAAATTCTAAAATGACTTAAAACAAATTTAGAAACTAAAAATATTTTTTTTTTCTTTTTGTGGATTTTTTATTAATTAATTACTAATTATATTAACTAAACTAATTAAACTACTTTAAATTACTAAAAATTAGCAAAATGGCTTAGAAAATTATAAGAAAATTTATAAATCTAATTAACTATCCTAGGAATCCTAAAAAATTATAAAAAGTTTATAAAAACTATTTTTAAAGTAGTTTACTAATTATTTACTTATTTAACAATTAAAAAACTAATTTACTAAATTAATTACAAAAAATAGAAAATGAACAGTAGTAATTAAGAGACTATTTTCTAAAACTACTTTATGATTTATAAAACCTAAAAAAAATATAAAAAGGTACTGTTGTTACATAAAAATTAATAAAACTATTTAATTAACTAATATTACTTAATTATTAATTAAATTAATATTAATTATAATAAATACTAAATTAAAAGAGAAAAATCTCGAAAAATTACTGAAAATACTTTAATATAAAAGAAATTTATGAAAAATATAAAAATGAAAAAGTGCTTAATAATAAGCTGAAAAGAAAAATTAAATAGATAAATCCTACTAAATAGAAGCTATCACTAATTTTAAATTTGTCTTTTTCTGATTTTTCTTTTACAAAACTACTTTTACACCAAAATGAAACAACTTTTATGAAGGAACTTTGATCAGTGCTTAAAAATAAGCACTTGAGACACCCAAATGCTTAACAGTTTGTATATTTAGCTTATTAGGATTTTGTGGCTTTTGAAAAAGCTATATTTAAGCTACCATATGATCAAATAAGCTAAGACAGATGGATACAAACTTGAATTGAGCAAAAGAATCCAAAATAAGCACAAGAATAAGCTGTTGTGATCAAATAAGCACTAGTCAAAAGACAAGACCAAGGCAGACCTTAAACATGGACCTTTGGACCTCTGTGGGGTCCACAGAGGTGAAAAGGGGTCCAAATTGAAACTTGACCTTCAAAGTTGACCTGGTCAACTTTGAAATAAGCCAATAAGCTAGGCTTATGGCTTTTTAATGAACCCTGGATGGGTCTTGGAACTTGGGTATAAAACCTGAGTGGGTCAGTATAAGGTTCTGAGGACAGGTCACAAACAAGGCCAAATAAGCTAAGCAACAATAAGCTAAAGTCCAAACTAAGCCTAGATCTGAAAAGATGGGCTAATAAGCTCTCTAAAAAGCCAAAGGGCCAGGGGTGGGGTCCAATGAGTCAGTCACAAAGAGCCAAAGAAAAATGGCCAAAAGGCCAGGTGTATGGGAGGTGCTTGCCCTGTAGCTCTAAATAAGCTGTTGCACAAGCTTCATATAAAATTACAAAAATAAGCTGGTGGTGGAATCATGTAGACTAGGTTGTATATTTTGATCTCTGAAAGTTTCAAGGACTGATTCCACCCACAAAATTCTAGAAAAATCCTACAAAAAATGAGTTTTTGCACAATATGCAATTTTTGACTTTTGAGTTTTATGAACTATATTGACTAATTTGAGTTTTGATTCAATCCTAGTTACTAAAAACAGTGTATTAAGCTAAAATAAGTTAACCTAAGGCTAAAACAACTGATAATAAACTGAAATGAGTGATCTTGAAGCCTAAAAAATCTCATAGTGAAACTGTGAGGGGAATTAAAAGAGGTTTTGACTTTTTTCTTAAGAATACTGATTTTTTATGAATCTGATGTTCTATTTAGACCTAATGAAACATGCATAAACCACAAACAACAACTATAACACATGAAACAGTGGTTAAATCCACTGATCCAAACACACCTTTTTACAAACTGTTTTTGAGATTTCTAAAACAAATGATCAAGTGTGGTTATGAAACTGAATCTTAACAACTTAATATGATCTATTAGGCTCAAATAAACACAAAAACACAATCAATAACTAAAAATGACCAATATTCGTTAGATTGCTAAAATGGCAGTCAATATAAGATTTGTGAGCACAAAGGAAATCAATGAACAACTACCCAATATTAAGCAATGATTTCACTTAAATACACCTAAGAAACATAAATCTACAAATATAAGCAGCAAATGAGCAAAGCTACAGTGAAATGGAAAATTGAGATTTGGCTTACAATTTGCATTCCAACTGATTTTTTTTGTATTTTTTATTTTTGATTCCAAACTGCTTTTAAAGGTTACTAATAGCTTTTAAGAGCTATATGGGAGCTTATGTGAGCTTGTGAGTTTCTAAACAACTACTAAGAACCAACAGAACCTTAATTTGGAAATTTAAATCTAAAAGTGCAAATCTGAGAATTAAAACTGAAAGCTTCACTTTGATTGATTGAAATGAGTTTAAACACCCAGTAAATGTGATTACAAGCTTTTAAAGCAAAAGATTACAACTAATTTAAGAGTTACAATGAAAACGAAACTATTTTGAACTAAATTAACTACTACACTTGACTTCTGCCTTCTCTTCCTTTTATAAGCTCAAATTAGGGTTTGTGGTACCCTTCTGATCATTTCCCACCACCATTGGATCTCTGAGATGCATTCTAAGCCATCCACGTGTTTTGGCGCCAAAAGAAAACAAAGCAAATTGCTCTGTTTTATAGCAAGGGGTGGTGCATTTATGGCACTTTGGCTTGTTAGGTAAGTTGGGTGGTGAGTGGTTTGGGCGGTGGGATGTGATGGAGGAGGGGGTGGAGGTGACTGTTTGCAGGGCACAAGTGGGAGGGAAAGGGTGTGAGGGTGGTGATGGTTGACTTTGTTTGACCCTGGGGTATTATTTGAAACGGTTTTTAGGGATAAATGGGCTTGGGATTGGGCTTTGGGTTAAGGACTGGATCAGGCTTTAGTGTTTTGGATTTGGATTAGGTGTGATAGTATCAAGGGTCCGTTTGGTTTGTAAGTTATCACAAGGACCAAGTTTGTAATTTTACCGAAAATTAGGGGCCTGGTTTGCCAATCTTCCAAAGTTAGTCCAAGGATATTTCTTGCTACATTTGAATAGTATAAGGACCAAATGTTGATTTTTCAACTTTTGAACTTTCCAGGGACCAAATCTGCCATCTTTTGAAACTCCAGGGACCAAACATGTAATTTCTCCAAACTTTCCATCCAAGGACCACATTTGCCATAGAAGAATAGCACAAGGACCAAAATTGATTATTTCAAAGTTTTTAAATCCGAGGGACCATGTTTGACAATTTTGCAAAGTGCAGGGACCAAACTTGTAATTTCTTGAAACTTTTTACCAAAGGACTAAATATGATAACTTGTGATTTCAAAAGGACCTTTGGTGACTTTTCTTCCAAAATAAATGCTCAGGGACTAGATTTGACAAGTTTTGAAAGTTGAAGGACTGAAACTGCCAATTATGCAAACTTTGTTCATTTTTCATCTGTTTTTAAACATTTTGCATCTGAAACATATAAAACACAATCCTGGGATATTTTCAGTATTTTGATGCATATTTGAGTGTTTTTGGATGTTTTGGCAGTTCAGATGAGACAAAAATGATGAGTATTTACATACTCATCAAGTACTACCCAATATCAAAACCCTTAAAACAAGAGTGTCCCAAGACTAGCTAAGCAAGCATACAAATAAAACAGATAAAGATGCGCGAAAACTAAATCACATAAATAAAAATTTCATAAATAGGCTAACACCTAGAGGTGTTTAGCCACTCATGTTCAAGAATGCGGAAAAACAAATGTTTAACATAATAAATGTAAACATTGAATTAATACAAACAAATTGAATGAATAAACTTATAGTTGTGGTGTGAAATCTCCCTAGGAGTAGACTAGTATGCTGATGGAACTTCATCCTACTGCTCCTTTAATCCCTCCTGACTTTTGTGTGTTGGAATGTCTATATGAAAACTCGGAATTAGGGCTGGTATTTATAGGCCCGACATAGCTACGATGTAGCCCTAGGGTTAGCTACGCCGTAGTCTTCGATAATTGCATCTACGCCGTAGCTAGATCTTGTGCTACGGCCGTATTTTCTTCAGCTGTCATGTCTACGGCGTAGTTATGTTGGGAACTACGCCGTAGTTTCTTCTATCGATACTTCTCTTACTGCTTGATTTTTGGGTCTACGCCGTAGGTGGAGAGAGGTTACTCCGTAGAACCCTTTGATGTTCAACTACGTCGTAAGTGTGGTGTTTCCTACGGCGTTGTCTTCAGAAATAATATCTACTGCGTAGGTAGATTGAGCATCTACGCTGTAGTCTTCAGTAATGATAGTTACGGCATAGGTAGATTGAGCATCTACGCGTAGTCTACGCAGCATCCGCATACTTCAATGAATTGAGTGTAAATCCTTCCAAATCCGCATCTTTTCATTCCTTTGCTCATCTTTGCCTTGAAAACTGAATATAAGCAAATAAGAGTATATATCCAACATATTAATATAAAAGATGAGCAATATAGGGAGAAATTAACACCTAAAATATAGGTACGATTTGATGTTATCAAATATCCCCCCACTTGAACTCTACTTGCCTTCAAGTAGACCTTATTAGAATAATTCTTAAAAAGATATCTCCCGAGAAACTGGAAGATATGAGTCTAAAAATCTCCTATGCTATAATATATCAAAGCCGAACACCTCACGAAATGGGAACAAACACTCATGCTTTCTCTCATAGTCTAAGTGCTATTTTCAAGGTGATCACTCAATGCACAGTCATAGAATGTATTCTGTCATAGGCTTGACGGTTATACAAATCTCCACCACTAGAGCTAAGGTCAAAGCGAATCTTAAAGGCAATAGTGGGTGAACATATAAAAGGCTAGGGGTGTAGTGTTGTTACTAACATACTATGGAAAGGGCGACAAAGGCAATGGTACATGACCGGAACGCCGGGCAAGACACCAAGGACTGCTCGAATCCCTTACGTAAGCATGATTCACAACTACGGGTAGGATAAGAGATGGGATTCACAATAATGGTGTAAAATGAAAAATAAAAGCAAATGGTCTTAACCTATAACCAATTTGCTACCACTTGCCGTTCATCCAAGGTCAAAGCTTCAAGACGCAAAAATTGGATCATATAACAAGTGTGTGTGCCATTATAGGACGTCGTGATGGGCACCACACTTGGTATTCATGTTGGTGATTATGAACCAGCAACTTCAATCTTCATATGCGACCGAAGTGGCCTCTTCGATAGTAATTCTTTCACAGCTAAATAATACGGTGATATACAAAGTTGCAACAAAAAAATAAACTATCTAGATACTGAAATTCACATTTTTTTCACATAAATAACATAATACAATAAATAAATAACATCCCCCCACTTGAGATGAAACATACTTGATAATTCGGGGGTCTCTCATGATCTTCAAAAATGGGTCTTCAACGTAAGCTTGATTTATGAACCTTTTGACTCGAACCTCAAACTAGGGCGAGCGAAAACTTCCCAATCAAAAGTCAAGACTACACGGTAGGTTAAGGTGTATAGGTGTATCAAAAAATTTATAATGTGGGTAAGAAATGAAAGGATAGGCTCAAAAGGGTGTAACTAGGGGTATCTTGCACTAAAGATAAGTGCAACAAAAGGGTTTACGCGGGGGTCAAATAGTCAATGTGACTAATCGATAGACATAGACATATAGGCTTTTTGGGTGATAATCCTAGAATATTGCCTTCTCAAAAAGTTTCTTCCAAATGTACTAAGTAATCTCAATACACTACTCATCCATGGTCTCAAAATGATGTAAAGACCAAGTTCTAAAGTTTACAAACTACCGACACACTCATAATTTTGGTGGATTTGGGGTAAAACAGGGGAAACTGAATAGGCTAAACCTCACCATGATATTAAGGGTTAATGTGCTCGGCTAAGGTCTATTCTAGTTAGGTTAAGAAAAACATGTCAAAATTTTTTAAGTTGACATAATTTTTCAAAATAAACTAGAAAAATTGGGCAAATAAAAGTTCAAGTTACATTCTACTCCCGTCCCCCCACTTGAAATGTTCAAAGTCCCTTTTGTACGCAAATAAGCTAAGAGAATAAAGGAGATAAGTAGAATTGGAACTAGAACTTCCCTGAAACTTGCTCTTGAAAATGGTAGAAGGATCATGTTTGAGAAAACGTGCCTTCGCTTTGCCTAATGAGCGAACTGCATATCCCTGAAATCACGTAACAACCACAAGCATAAAACCTAAAAAAAGAAAAATAAAAGAAAAACAAAAATCATAACTCACTTTCGTAGGAATCACGGTTGCATTTAGTGTATGCAACAAGCCTTTTAACCATTTGGTGTCCCAAGTGGACGAGTGAAGTCTCGTGAGGGTTTACAGTGAACACACCCACAAAGTGCATTTAAATACTAATACAAGGTTAAACTATGTTTGTAATAAAAATCTTTTAAAATTACTTGGTACAGGAGAAAACTATGGCGTAAAGGTTTCACAAGCTACGCCGTAGTTGGAAAAATCATACAGTGTTACACCTGGGGTGCTACGGCATAGGTAACCAGAAGGCTACGCCGTAGACTTTTCCAGGGGAAATTTTCTGGAGCAAAAAGGCTCCAAAATCAGCAAACATCAATCCCCTTTTCTCTTTTACCTGCAAAAATGATTAGAACAAAACATGCAACACCCAACTACGCTAAAAGAAATGAAAAACAAAGATAATTCGGGTTGCCTCCCGAAAGAGAACTTTTCTTTATTATCGAGTCTTTAAATTAGACTCACTGTGGCAAATCTTCACGTGGGCAGTTGCCTATGGACTTGCCCAAGCTCGTCCATTTCCTTCATAAGGTTGTGCCTTATCCAGGCAACGTTTGTAGCGGTGTGCTTGTACTCCATTTTCCCAATCCTACATATCTTCGAGAACCTTTCATCAGGTCCTAAATTGTACCTAGTCACCTCGTATGATTCTGCAATGATCGGGGGAGGGATTTTATAGGGAATTCCTAAAAGCTTGTGTCGTCGTTGCTCGTATGCCTCATCATCCGGATCCGTGAACCCATCATGTCCTTGTAACTCAAGGTAATCCATAATCCCACCAATATCATCATCATCGGATTCCGTCCCATTAAACCATTTGTCATCAAGCTTATCCTCAATAAGCTCTTTCTTGCAACGGTCCTTTTCTTCTCCCCACCTAGTTTTGTACTCTTCATCTTTTACAACCGCCGGTTTGTTGTTATCCTCGCATTTAATTGGGTCAACTTTGCTCATACATCCCTTCCATATTTTTTCTTTAGTTGTTGCATCAATTCTTCCATATTTAATTTTCACCCAATCTTCAAAACCTAATCTATCAAGCAATGGCAAATCACTACGTCGGTGATCATTTGTTGATGTCCACAAGCAATGGCAAATCACTACGTCGGTGATCATTTGTTGATGTCCATAAATAATCATCGTCATCAACACTTGCCATGCTACTTACTCCATTGCAATCATCCTCATATGGATTGCAAGACGCCCATAGTTCATCTTCAGGATTGTTGCGGGTCTTGATTTGCTCACACCAATGTTTCTTTTCTAACGGGTTGCCTTCTTGTGGAGTTTCGTCTTTAACGATTGTAGGTTCTTCTACATTGCTTGGACCATTTAAGGCATCCCAAAGCTTCCATTTCTCTTATCTCTCAATCCTTCCATGGGTGATTCTGACCCAATTGTCAAAGGATATGGTTCTTTTCCATTAAAGATTTTCTCTGCTATCATCATTAGTGGAGCCCCAAAGGTGTTTCTTGTTTCGTATCCTTTTGTCGTCCCCCCTCCATCACATTGGTCGGCATTGGGGTCGCATGATGCACATAAATCGTAGCTCTTCTCGTTATCCACGGGAATTGCCTCACACCATTGGTATTTATTTACGATCACTTTGTGCTACTTCCCGTCTTCTTTCGATGTTGGGCACTTACTCCCAAAAGATTCTTAGCTTCATTATCCTTAACCGGGGTATCACTAGGTTTACTCCAGCAATTAGTTACGTTTTTCGTCCCTGATTCACGGTCAGCATCCATGCTACGTCGTAGCTCATTAGGAGAGCTACGGCGTAGTTCTTTTCTGCTATCATTTTCATGCAAAATTATTTCTTGCGAACCTGATGCGTGGGAATTGCACCAGGCTTTACCTCTTGAGGGATCTCGAGAAGCTTACAACCCCCACCAGGCAGTGTACCTGATCGTTGTAGTATAGTATAGTGACAAGTACCGGGGGATTGATCGTTCAACTTAGGAAATAGTGTCGCTAGGATTAGAAAACCTAAAGACTAGGTCTAGAGGTGAGGGATGATTCTTTTTGTAACTTTTTATATTTTGGAAAAGCAAATAAAAATCTAGGGTATTGGAAGAGTAGGCGGAATTAGCTGCTAATCAACTAACCCAGTTACTAAGATGCAATCAAAATAAAATAATAAAAATGAAAATAAACTAAATTAAGATAGTGGTGTGAGCAATATATGGGAGAATTGTGTTTACTTAGATTTCACTACTCCCTAGATATCTTTTACAGGTTAATTACTTGTTACAGTTGCGTGGATGATGGATTGTATTCCCTAATACCATTCATGGGGTGGCGTACTTACTTCCCCAATCCTATAAACTCCTACTTCACTCCTATGTCGAGCCGGCTAAGAAGCTCCTAACATGGGATCACTAGAATTCGCTCATGCATTAAATACAATCATAAAAACCTAGTACACATCGGTTCATGTTTCTTAAGACGTTCAAGCAAGTTACACAATGGAGATCTGCCAATTTTCTTAAGCCTAACATTGAAAGCATTCATCCATTACAACTATAAACAAGCAATCAACCTATAATTAACATCTAGGTTTCATTACATCTAAGCAAACACATGTAAGATCTAGCCTAGCATGTTAAAATCAAGACAAGCATAAGATATATTCAAACAACACATAGACATATTGAATGAATTGAAAGAAGACTTATCTTAATTGAACATGAAAGGTTTCAAGGGGTGAAAACCCTTGAAAATACTGTTACAAACGACCTAGGGTTTATTCGGTTCGACACTAGTATTCTCCACACAAGTTCCTCCTTTTATGAATGAAAAATAGAAAAGTATATATAGATTTTGTGAGGTGACGGCGTCAAGAGTAAATGTCTGACGCCGTCATCTCGCCGCCAATAAAGTTCTCGGACTGCCTAGATTTGCGTTTGACGCCGTCACGTGTAATCCATCTTCAGGCCGTCACCAAAATAACTCTTGACGCCCTTCTTCTGACGCCTTCAGGTTTTCTCTGGGTCGTCATGGATTTTGCTCTTGACACCATCACATTTTCCTTCTTGATGCCGTCAGGTACTGTTTCCAGCATGGAAAATTAAGTCTCTGCCGTTTTCTTCACTTTTATGCTACAAAAACGTCCAAAATGCTTCCTTTTCCAGAATTCACTCCAAAAGTACCTAAAATCACAAAAGGAACGATTTAGGGCAATATTTGATCAAATAAATTCAATTCCGGGCTTAAATGACCCCCTAAAAACGGTTCATTTTTTGCCTCATCATATACCCTTACACTTGAGATTTGTTTGTTCTCAAGCAAATGCGCTTTTATTCTAATCAAAATACAAGTTAGGGGTCATTTAACACTAATATAAAAGTAATTACAACAAATAATCATTTCACTAAAGACCAAAGACAAGCACGAAGGTCATACACTAGCACCTCACAAATAGTCTTTAGATACTCACATCTCGCAGGTGTAATAAAGTAATATCACAATATGGAAATGGAAAACATCTCTCACTACCTGTCACAGCAAAATAGATTACCATAGGCTTGGGAAAGGATCAAACCTCCACCACATGGCGTAAGCACCTAGGATAAACTATCAAAGAGGTCTTTTTAAAGGCTTGTAACGTTAGGTGTAGGGATATGGAATACACGGTTTTGTTGGATATAGGCAGTCTTTACTGGTGGCGAGTTAATAATCTTGGTTAATTATATGTACAATGTGGTGTTGCTAAGCCAAGACTAGACTCGACTTAAGCTAATAGATCAAAAATAACAAAAACATAAAATAAACATAGAATGAAATGGGATGATAGTCCATATATATATATATATATATATATATATATATATATATATATATATATATATATATATATATATATATATTTTTTTTTGCATACTGATAGATTCTTTTTGTAAGTATAGTATTATTTTACCGAAGAAATGCTTAGGAAAGTATTTCCCCGAGTCGTATCCCAATGAAAGTTGAATGGAACTTCGAATTAACGATTCGTGAAATCGTGTCGTGAAAAGCGGTAAAAAGTGATATAATGGAATTACACTAAAGAAATAGTAAATGAAACACAAATAATCAATTAAACACGTAAATCAAATAAGGAAACTAAAAACGTCACGTAAAATCGAAACCGTACGCTAAAACGTAAAATAAACGTTAACGCGCGAAATAAAACGCGACTTTTAAGCTACACGACTCCTACGGACTTGGAAATAATTTCTAAAAATCAAAAATGATAAAAGAAAATTTTGAGAAAAAGAAAAATATTTTTTTGACTTTTTTATAATTTTTTATGAATTAAAAACTATTTATCTAATTTAAAAATCAAAAGAAAATGAAAATAAAGTGGGAAAAATGCAAATTTACTTTCTGAAATTCTAAAATAACTAAAAATAATTTTCTAATATTTTTTTGGATTTTTCTAGGCTTTTTTTTAGATTTTTTTGTATTTTTCAGCAATTAAAAAGTAATTAAAAATGATTAAAATTGAAAATTAAATAAGAAAAATAGCAAATGGACTCAGAAAAATATGAAAATTTCAGGGAAATTCTAAAATATTATTCTAAATCTGGGAAAAATATAAAAATTGTAAAATAAGCTGTGGAACTGCTGAATAGCTTAAAACTGCTTATATAGAAGTGCTTATTATTAAGCACTCTTGACCCAGAGTTGACCAAACTTTGTCCAAATGATTTTAAGACTAAAATAAGCTCAATGGAACAGTATTCAGACCAATTAATACTCAGAAGAACAGGTAAAAGCTCAAACAGGTGGTAATAAGCACAAATGAGAATAAGCAATAAGCTAGGCAGAGAATAAGCTGATGAACCAGAACTTAACCAATGATATTATGACTCAAATAAGCTTACATGAACAGATTATAAAGCAATTCAACTCAGAAACACAGATAAGGCATCAAATAGGTTCAAAATAAGCAAAGATGAGATATGTAATAAGCTAAACAATAAGCTGAAAGGCAAAAGCTCAACTGAAACAATAACTATAAGCACTAAGTAACTCAAATGAACAACAAAACACAAGTTATGATGAACTAAACCAATTTGCAGCCCTACTCTATGAAAACAGAATTCAATCTCAACCTAACAACTAAATAAGCTCAAAAAGCAATTCTAATAAGCTGTTTAGAAGAAACTTATGGGTGCAAAACAACTACCAACTAACTGAGATACAAAATCCACCAACAAAATTGATTTCCAATGCAACTAAACCACCTAAAAGTAACCCCCAAAGTCTGACTAAAACCTGTGGTGCAGGGGAAAAGTCAGACCAAACAGGCAACTTCCAAGGTCTTATTAGATAAGCAAATAAGCTCAAAACTTGAAAATACTTTTTGATATTTAATAACCTACTGATAAGCTATATAAATCACCAATCCAAACTTATTTCCAATGAAAATTAAACCCTACAGAGGCTCAAAGATCTGTTCCAAAAACCTGAGTTGAATACTATTTGACTTTTTGCTTTTGAGTGAGATTTTGACTCTAAGGAGATTTGATTATTAATTTTTAACTGTGAATGTAATATTATGCTACTGAATGAATGAAATAAACTACAATTAATACTTATGCAATTAAAATTTGGATTATGCAACTACTAGACTCAGATGCTAACTGCTACTATGGATTGAAAGATTAGTTTGACTTTATATGAAATGACTACTAGTTTGAATGCCTAACAAAACCTAGTGCAACCTAATAATGATGACTAAGCCAACACTCCCATCTGAATTACAAGCAATACCTCCAAACAACTCTATCCCAAACACCCCTGATGTAACTGAAACAAGCAGAATAGAGCAATGAACAACCAAACCATGAAGCAAATTGAGATAATAATCAAGTATACTACAATGCCAAACACCCCTGATGTCAATTGATTATGAGTTAAACAACTGCAAGCCAAACGAAACTATACTACTGATGCAACATTATACTAAGTTTCTGAGTTGTAAGCTAAATTTAACCAAACCTCTTACCTAGATAAGCTACCCAACTGATTTAAGAGTCAAATGATCAATAACATATTAACTAAACACCACTATAACTAGAGAAGACAGATGTGATATGAAGTAAACCAGTGATAAGATCAAGAGTAGACTACCAATACTCAATAAGTAATAATGGAAGAACAATTAATATCAAACAAATCTGAAACATAAGCAACCAACAGACCTTAATACTAAAATAGCAGAGTTATACTAATGAAATAGTAGAATTGAGAATTAAGTAAACTTACTTCCACCTCTCAGCCAAACAGAGAGGTGAATCCCACACAGCCTATCTTTAAATAGGCTTCAACTTCACACCAATAAAATGAATGTAACACCAGAAGCAGCCTCAATCTGAATTACGAACTTTGCTTGACTTTCATTGACCAACATTTCATCAAATAATTTTGAAACAGAAACTTATGAATGTAAATTTGGAAACAGAATTTAAAGAACTGTATTGCTTGGAAATTTAAATAGCAAGAAATAAAGATGAACACTAAAATTTTTATTAAATAAAAACAGTTTACAACTTAAAAAGATGAAGTACAGTTAACTGAAAACTGAAAAGAACATTAAGCTACAACTAATTTAAGCCTACTCCTAATCCTAAAAACATAACCTAAAATCTAACCGCTCCAACGTGAGTGAGGAGGATGGTATATATAAGCCTTTGTGGAAGCATCTGGATCCTCTATTCTTGGCCCTTGATATCAGCTTCCTTCCCACGCTTTAATCTTGTCCATAGGATTGATAGGTGGATGTGACACCTCCTAGGAGTCCTCCTGATTGAACCACGTGTCCTCAAAACATTCCCCTGTCATTCCCTGTTTCTTCTAGAAGCCCCAATTGGTGGGTAATAATTTGTTACATGGGTAATTGTTGAAAAGGGTGAACTAGGGTTCTATGTACAGTAAGTTTTCTGGGTTGTGGGGGTAAAAAGGGGGCGGGGTTCATTTGGGGGTGTTAGTTTGTTTATTTAGTTATAAGAAAACATTGACCGGGTTTGGTTTGGGTATTGACCGAAGGTTAAAAGGGTGGACCGGGTCAAGGCTAAAAGGTTGTGGATGGGCTTTGGTTTAATTGGGCTTAGGGATTAAAGGTTTGGATAAATGTGTAATAAAACCAGATTTTTAGTGTAGTGAATATTTAGGACCAAAATTGTAAAAACTAAAAGTGTAAGGACTTAGGCTGCCAAATCTCAATAATACTTTTCCAAGGGCCTTTCTTGACTATTTCAATATCTTGGAGGACCTGAATTGTTGACTCTTGAAATTTATCCTTGAGGGACCATTTTTGTAATTCTCTGAAAGTACAGGGACCGAAATTGTCATTTCTCCAAATCTTTGACCAGGGACTAAACATGCAATATTTTGAATTTCTGAGGACTTCTAATGATATTCTGAGATCTCTTTGATCATTTTGCTTCCCCGGCTCCGGCTTTTGACCTTTTTCCATTCTCGTGCTCGTTTTTGTCGGTTTTGCTGTGTTTTTGTCCATTTTTCTCATATCCGTACCTGCACATACACAAATACAAAAACATGTATTCTCTTGGCATTTTTGGTTAGTATTTGGTATTTTTGGTCTAAAATAAAGCCTCAAAAGGATGAGTGAATAAGCACTCATCACATACACTCTTACCCTACCATCCAAAATAATACATCATGGGGAATGAACATTCCCCTTACACTTGAATTTTTACATACTTTACAATAAACTAATCTAATGACTCGAATTAAGATAATCAAAACACTTGGAGTACTTTTAAGATTAACGTACATATGGGGGTAATAATTTGATGTTCTTCCCCATTACTCCATAACACAAGTACTTTACCCATGAGTCCCAATCGTCCCAAAACAATATGTACAAGGATATGACTCGACTTAGCAACCATGTAATCAATTAGATAATTAACTAAGGGTTTAAACAAATAACAATAATGCACTAAAGATGAGTGCATACACGGAAGGCTAAGGCGATTTGGTTGTACATTTAAGTGGGGTGTAACAAATTCTTCCTTTAAGTAAGATGCTTAAAGTTAGAAATGAAAAGATAGGCTCGGAGGGGTGTACTAGGGGTTTCGTGTACTAAAAATGAGTACAACGCTAAGGTGTGGGAAAAATTAGTTGACTTAACTAGCCAAGTAATATGACTTAAATGGTCAAGTAATTATGATAAGGGTTTAACACAAGGGTGATCCTAATGCCTCTTATCATGTAGTAAATCCTACTACACGAATGTAGTCTCACTAGCGGTCTTGGGATGCATCACTAACGCAAGTTCTAGAATCTAAATACTACCGGTACACTCATAAACACTAATAGTAAATGCTTTTCCTATCAAATCTAAAGGCGAACCTCACATATTTGGGTGGAAAATTTTACTGAATGATACGGTTTTGTGCTAGTCATACAATCTCCTATCCATGAGACGCTTGCTATGGCTAAAGTTTCACTCCTAAATCTTGTAAAAAATTTAAAATTTGGCGCTAAAATTACACTAACAAGTATTTCTCATAGTTTTATTACACATCTACCATCAAACAAACAAACTCAAGTGAAAGTGTATCTGTAAGGTATCATCATTTTACCCTCCCCTTACACTTAGGATGAACATTGTCCCCAATGTTCAAGTAAAGAATGTAAAAGTAAAACAGGTAAAAGAATGAAATCAAATACTCCCCTGATTCGCTCGGTATGGATAATAAGGTAGCCAGGTTAGATCTTCTTCCAAGAAAATGAACAATCAAAGCTTCCCTTCTAGAATATAAATCATCTTCTTGTCATATATAACCTGTTAAACCTGAGAAAATAGACAAGGCAACCTCGCGTAAAATCGGCGGCAATCTATATATGCTAACAAATCCTAGAAAACAAAATAAGATATAATGCTTGTGGAATGATGTTTGCAGATCTCCTGGAGATTATAAAACTAAAGATTCAACAAAAACTTTAAGACTCCGTTAGAAAAACAAAACTGGTAAAATTTCCAGAATTTTACACATGACGCCGTCAGGGGTTTCTTCCTGACGCCGTCAGAAGTGACCTGCAGAAATTCTTATGTTAAGTTTCCGGAAAATTTCTGGAAAAACTTCGTCCTATTTCCTGGAAAATCCTGCAAAACATCATTATGACTCGATACAAGCATTTGACACTAACAAATACGAATATACATGTTCACTTAATATTGTGGAGAATCATGATCGAGTTTGTTTCTTAAAAACATATTTGGGGTTTCCCCTTACACTTATCTTTTGCGAAATACCTTTGGATGAAGTTAAGACTAAGCGAAACAACAAAATAAAGTATTTTCACCATTTTAGTTTTGAAACATGATCTACCAACAATAAAAATAAAGCATGCATATGGAAACAAATAACAAAATAAAAATCACACAAAACATGGGTTGCCTCCCAAGAAGCGCTTTTCTTTATTTACGAGTCTTGTAGCTAAACTCAAGGTCATAGGTTACTACGTGACATCATTGTTGGTTTCACTATCTAGGTCATCTCCTATAACAGTTTTGTATCCCGGACCAAGTTGCAAGCATTCTTTTTAGAAACCAAGCATCCTATTCATCACATACTTCACTCCTCTACGTCTATCCTCATCATTCATATAATAAGCCGCTTGTTTGTGTTCCTTTTCTATGTTTGACAGGAGGCGGTACTTGTCACACCCCCAAAATACCTGAATGGCAGCGGAATGGAATACCTGGGGGTGACTACCATAGCATCACAGTTACAGTCATATTGAATGACCTAAAGAGTCGTTTAGAAAATACAGCGTTTGATCATTAAAACATTCAAAGTTTACAAAACATAGGTCCCAAAAGATGTTGCCAATTTAGGTAAAATAAGTTCAACAAGATCAAACGCTCATAAGTGCAGAAAATATAGTCAGACGCGTCGACTCCGCGACTCCATGAAGGTCCAAATGCATGCAACATGAGCTACCTTAATAACCTAAAAATACATGCTAAAGTGTCAACACAAGGTTGGTGAGTTCATAGATTTTAGTGAACAAGTATGTAATGTAAAACATTTGAAAGAAGAATTCCCAGCAAAAGTATTGTAAATCCGTAATAAGGTTGATGCAAAGGCATCGTAAATCAGCAATAAGGCTGATGCAAAAGCATCTTAAATCAGTAGTAATAGTGATGGAAAAGTATCGTGAATTTATAAGTAATTTCGTATGTACAATAGCCCAAGCGTAAAGTAAAGTAATAAGATTTCAGTCATAAAAACTACATTAGCTCTTAAGCTCATGACCCCGAAGCTAGACGTTACTTGGCCCCAAATGAGTGTTTACCAGACACTCTAAAGATATTAGACATGAAATGCATCCGTAATTCCATTGGAGCAACCCAAACACGGATGGAGGAGTCACCCTTAATAGATCTATTCTCTCACTCTCGCTCGTACTTTAATTAATGGTCCATGATAATAAAGGGGACTTGTCAAGACGTGGTAATAAGGCAACTTAAGCAATGTAAGGCATTTAATACTTTGGCATGTACGAAAATAATTAAAGCAATGTATTCTCCCCCAGAAGTAATTCAAAACGTATAAAAGTATAAAACAAGTATTTAAGCATGTATCTCCCCCAACGAGTTTATAACGTAATTAAACAAGTAAAAGTGAGGCTATGACTCACCTCGAAATGATGATACAAAGATGTGAAATGATAGGGACAATAAGGCGCGAATGTTAGCCACAACCTAAATGAATGAATATGATCTACTTTAGATCATGAAATGATGTAGAGAATATGCATGCACATGATACCTATACCACTCATAACTTGAAAATACTAGTTATAGTCATAGTAAAATATATTCCATACTTAAGAAAAATAAGTCTTAACTAGACTTGTAAAAACTAGTCGTAGTATATCGTATATAGAATGTTAGTGTTATATTCCGTGCTTTGAAAACCTTAAAATAACGTCTAATAGTCGTAAAAATAAACTTGTAATCTAGGATTTAGTACGTAGAATTAGTATTATTATTATTTCTAGTTAAAAAGCTGTCAATATATATATATATAGTTTTGCCGATATTGAAACGTGAATATCTTTGTCGTTATAAGCTCATTTTCTTCGTTCTTTATATCCACGGGTTCGTCTTAGTATGTAATAATATATTTTTGATAACTCGGCTTCTCTAGGTTACGTCTAACGCCTCGGTTTGTCCACCAAAAATCGTCCAACAGCATATAATTTTCAGAAAAATTGTTTTCATCGATAAACTTGCAAAAATCATATCTCCTTCGTTATAAACTCGTTTTAGTCCGTTCTTTCGCCAAAAGTTTCGTTTTTGAAAGTATTTTCTAAATCTTTGGTTGAAAATCTCCCCTGAGTTACTGAGTTTTCCAGAATTTCCATTTTGGGACAGTAGGTTTGTAAACATGTTCCAAATCCATTTCTAATGTTCTAAACTAGTTTCTAATCCACCCAAATTCACTTCCAATCACCACAAATCTAGTCTATTCCTACCATACACCTTCTTAGGGTGTCATGGGTTCTTAAACAACATCAATCTAGTAGATCTAACAATGAAATCCAAAATAAATATTTCTAGGGTTTATAAGTTAAAAGTTTATAAAATGAAGTGGTATAAGCTAGTATATGCAGGAAATCATGTATAGAAATCACATGATCATAATAAATACTTGAAGAAATGATGAAAATAAATTTTGTAAACTTACTTTGAATGATTATGGATCTTGGATGATGAAAACCTAATGATCCTTGAGTTTATATTGCAAAACCCTAACAAGGATCACTAAATGAACTAGGAAATAACTTGATCTTGGAAAAATGGTGGTTTTGTTCTTGATTTTAATTTGGGTCGTGGGTTAGGAGAGGAGAAAAGAGAGAATGTTTTGCTTTTTGATCTAAAAATTTTGGATGAGAATGTGTTAAAGGTTTTTAGATATTTGGTTAGTTTAGGGCAAAGTTGTAATTAAATGGTAAATGTGAAGACTTGGAAAAAAGGGGGGGGGCATGTGTGGCTGGTTTTTCAAATGAAAAGAGAAGCAAAAATGATTTTGATAACTTAGGAAAAACTAATGTAGTTTAATGTAAGAATTAGTTGTAGTTTTAGTTAGTTTAGTTGTAATCGGGTACCGGGTTTGCTAGAAATAAATTTTAACGAAGTTAACCGGGACTTAATAAAGTCATAAAAATGACAAAAATATGTTGGGTACAAGTATTGAGCGTTTGGACAATTATTATTTTGTTTTTACGAAAACCGTCGTAATTATATTAAACTTACGATGTAAATTAAATAAATTCCCAAAATACCGGGTAAATGAATTTTATAATTTTTATGATGTTGTAAGGAGTTTAAAAATATATCGGAACCATCGTGGGGATTTTTAGATATATTGGTTATATTTATTAATCGCGTATTAACGTTTAATTAAAATAAATGTACGTAAAACGTTAAATATACCAAAAATATTAATATGAATATTCTACGAGTGGTATAGTATGCAAATGCTATTATGATGATATGTGGACTATTTCTAGCCCGTATGAAGTATCCCTAATGATAAAGCATGAATTCGCACCTGAACCAATACGGTTACGTGAATTTAAGTACCCGTAAATTAAATTTATGATGAAATGAGCAATGCACGTGAATAGTGTTTTCTTTCTGGAAATGAATAGTGTTAAGTGAATAGTAAAATTTCCGAACTCTTCTCAGAATCTCAAACTGACTCTGAAAACGATGAATAGTAATCGGTGAATAGTAATTGATGAATAGTAAATTGTCAAAGTTCGGAAAATGACCTGAAATTACGAGTTGTGACAGTCTTCCCCTCTAGAAGGAACTTCGTCTCAAAGTTCAGTTTGTGTTGGTTTCTGACGTGGTATTGGCGAAAAGATGATAATATTTGAGAATTCCAGCGAACTTTCACGATAGGAATTCGACTTTGCTTCAACCGTTCGACCTCACGGTCTATGATTTCTACTGGTTCTACTACCAGGTTTCGGTTTGTCATTGGGTTGGATTCCTTCCAATGGAATCATAAGTGACTAATCTGAAAGTCATTTCTTGCGATTTGAAAAATGTGAAACATGTTTGTGTAATCCTGCTGTTCTCTAACAAGGCTCAAGTCTGATGGCCACTAGGCCTACTCTGTCTGAAATAATAAATGATTCAGTGTATATCGGGTTTAACTTTCCAAATTTTCTGAATGATATCATGCCTTTCCTAGGCAGAACTTTTAATATGATCTGGCTACCAACTTGAAGTTTTAATGATTTACAACTTATCAAACTTGTAACTGATTCTTGATTTGTAGGAAATTCCTAGTTATTTCATGAATGCCTACTGGACTAGTGAGTTGGGATGTTCCAAATTTTGATCAGTCTATGGATATTGGCACTTCGACCATTGAGTGCCTCAAATGGTGTAGTCTCTACTCTCGCGCGATAACTATGTTTGCAAATGATTTCGATTTATGGTAAATGGTTAGTCCAACCATTTCTAGAGTCAATCACTCATGCTCTGAGCATATCTTTCCTATGTTTGAATTGTCCTTTCGCTTTGACCATTGGTCAGAGGACGATAGGCAGTGTTTACATCTAAATGAGGTTCCGAAGGAAATCTTAAAATGATTGCTAGCAGTCTGAGGTGATTCGATCACCTTTATCAGGAATAATTGAAATGGGTACAATAAATCTTGTGACTAATTCCTTAACATTACATCTTTCGAACAGGGCTTTATCTGAAGGGGATAGAATATAGGTATAAATTTTTATTCCATGTGTTTTGTTCCAACGGATGATAAGACATGTGTCTTTCTTACTAAAGTTTCGTAATTGATTTATGGTGTCCCTCCTAATTTCCTTCATCACGTATTCCAAGGTTCTCTATTGTCAAGTCACAAAATCCTAAATGCATAAGCGATGTAGTATGGTGATTAGTTTTGGAAATTTGTCTCGCGATTGTGTGGGTTTTGGTTGAAATCTTTTTCTGAATAAACGAATTTAGAAAATGGAGCTAATGATTTACTAAGTAATCTTTCTTGATGATTCAAAATTCAGTAGTTATAAAATGTGAAACCGTTTTCAAACATGTTGTGATTAGGAATGTTTACCAAAGTTTGACGTTTATATATTTTCTCGTTGTACAATAGTTTTGCTAAATATTGACCAAAAAGGATCGTACTTGTTCAAAATAGGAATTTCAGAAATTATTTTCTACAAGATATGTGATTTGTATAAACACAAATTTTAAATCAACTTCATTCAAAAGGGAAAGTATTAATAAGGATAAAATAGTAGGATAGGTAATGTTCGCATAAATGCATAGATGTCTAACGTTTAGTCCTTGAGGTTGGATAATGCTTATTGGTGGGTGTCAGGCAAAACTACAAGCATAAGTATTCAAACTAACTTAAGTCCTAAAAAGGTTTATCATTGAAATTGTCATCATGTTGGCAAGATATATGGTCGGGTCTGATCCCTTTCCTTGATATGAAAGTTAGGTTATTTGAAATTTCTAGAGAATACAACGCCTTAGGGGAATCCATATCAATATTTATTAATTTAAACAATTATCCTTGGTGGAAACTCATTACAGGGAAGTTTGCGTTTGGATGAGGCCATGTTTAAATGGAACACTCTACAGTATCGGTTAGGAGGTTTGGTTTATTTCTATAGTGTTACTTAGTGTACCTTCACAATGTGTTCGATTCTGTAGCTCAGGCTAGCTAGTACCTTTGAATGATAAAATTTTACAACTAAGTCAGAGATGGTGATTCGGATGGTCTCGTGGTATCTTAGGATTGTTGTTGAGTTATGAATTTTCTTAGTCCAGGTTTAGTAGTTTCGTAATCCTTTTATTGTTTTTCTTGCATCGAGGAATCCTCCTGGTACTTGATATGGGAAGTCTCTCCTAGAGAAGTCAATGGAAAGTCCAACTTAATGGCTAAGTGAGTGACAGGTGGGGTAAGTATCCAGGGGAAAGTTTGTCAGAAAGAGACATTTATAAAAGAGTTTACTTGTTTAAAACGCTTTTACATGAAGATTGTTATTAGCAATACTTTAAAAAAATTATTTACTTCATGGCATAATCCTTCCTGAATTATACATAGGTGATCAGGCTATGTATAATTGAGGACTAATGATGCGATGCTTGATTTAGTCGAAATAGTATTACTTTTCTCAAAAGTTTTATATGGTGTTCAACGCATTGTTATTAAAAATGGTATCCTGATATTTCCTTTCAAGGTAACATGAAAATTACTTTGCGTAATAATATTAAATACTTGGTGTAATGACAGAAAATCAATTTATAGAGTGGTAACAAAATACCATACTTTAGAAATTCTGTAAAACAATTTTCCCATAGGGTAGTAAAATAGCTTGAAACAAAATTCGTTGAATGGTGTATTGGATACGTAGGTGAATCTTATGGAATGGTAATAGTCTACTAATCCACTTATTTAAATAATGTAAATATCTTAGTTCAATACAGGGCAGTGGTTTATGATTATGAAGTGGTCGAGAATATGGTAGTGATATTGAGAGCGTGAAGGATGAACGTGTCGTTAAGGCATCTATAGTCAACTGAAGATGATAGTCTATGTGTCAAAGGATATAGGGCATAAATTTGTGCCAATGATTTGAAGTATTCGAGAATTTATACTAGGTAAAGCTCACAGGTTCTAATGCTTAATCCCTCTAGGCATGACTAATGTATAAAGAATGGAAATTGTTGTACGGGTGATCTAAGTCAAGTATGTACCACATCAAATGATGTTTAATTTGCCACGAATGAAAGCTAAATGCCTTATGGTCAGGTGAAACTTCTCGATGTCCTTTCATGAAAATGAGGTCTTGTCCCAATGTGACTAAGCTATATCGATCTCCGAAAAGAATATAAATTTTGTTGAGTAATTGTACCTTGATCTTTCAATCCAATGAGCTTATACTAGCGTGAGGGTCTTATGATATGGAATGAGCGAAAAAGTCATAATTTGAAGTAGTGGTGTTAAGGCATGGTGTATCAATATTGGCCATCTCTGGTAGAGGGGTTTCTTTCGCATCTAAGGTCAAATAGTAAGTAGGTATAGTGGTTGCTTTCGAGATTCGTTCATGAGTTATGCGTGTTCCTTCTTGGAGATATGGTTTCTAAAATTAACAACATTTATTTGAGTGAAACATTGTGAAATTTGGTCATAATTGTATTTTGGAGTTACTTTATTTGAAGTCTGTAATGAATATAGTTACGTAAAAGATGTGACTACGAAATATTTTGTATTTTGATAAAAACAATCTCTCCTATATGTATATATGTATTTGGAAAAAGGGAATTCAAGAAGATTGTTGCTCAAACGAAAATGAGTTTTAATCCAACCATTGAAAATCGATAATTTGTCGTACTTCGTAAGGTTTGCAAGAAATCTTTTTATTTGTACAAAAATTTAATTTGGCTTTGACTTACTTGAATTGTTATTACCTCCGAAACACGAAAACTAGGGAAGTCACTTTTATCTTGGTTAGCATGACCATTTAATTGTAAAGACACCTTCGTCTTTATTAATCTTATTGTCTTACTCGCATCTTCCTAAAGTTGTAATTATATGTCAAATCTACTAATGTGACCACATTGGTCGGTGGAGTGTTGCTAGAGCGACTAATGATGTAATTATCGACTTAGAATGTGGTGTGATCAAACTTGATAATGAAGGGAGAGTAGTGATGAGTTCCATTATGATGGTATAATACTGTTCAAAGCATCTTGTTGGTTTATTGTGTTATGGAGGTATGAGTCGATCATATCTAAGATAATATAGAGTCCTTGTGATAGATGCCACCCTTGGGCGATTGGTTGCAATTCTTATTGCGTTTGTGAGGCTTGTGGTATTATTCAGAGTATATCGTCCACAAATCTAGTCTATTCCTACCATACACCTTCTTAGGGTGTCATGGGTTCTTAAACAACATCAATCTAGTAGATCTAACAAGGAAATCCAAAATAAACATTTCTAGGGTTTATAAGTTAAAAGTTTATAAAACGAAGTGGTATAAGCTAGCATATGCATGTATAGAAATCACATGATCATAATAAATACTTGAAGAAATGATGAAAATAAATTTTGTAAACATACTTTGAATGATTATGGATCTTGGATGTTGAAAACCTAATGATCCTTGAGTTTATATTGCAAAACCCTAACAAGGATCACTAAATGAACTAGGAAATAACTTGATCTTGGAAAAATGGTGGTTTTGTTCTTGATTTTAATTTGTATCGTGGGTTAGGAGAGGAGAAAAGAGAGAATGTTTTGCTTTTTGATCTAAAAATTTTGGATGAGAATGTGTTAAAGGTTTTTAGATATTTTGTTAGTTTAGGGCAAAGTTGTAATTAAATGGTAAATGTGAAGACTTGGAAAAAGGGGGGGGGGGGCATGTGTGGCCGGTTTTTCAAAGGAAAAGAGAAGCAAAAATGATTTTGATAACTTAGGAAAAACTAATGTAATGTAAGTATTAGTTGTAGTTTTAGTTAGTTTAGTTGTAATCGGGTACCGGGTTTGCTAGAAATAAATTTTAACGAAGTTAACCGGGACTTAATAAAGTCATAAAAATGACAAAAATATATTGGGTACAAGTATTGAGCGTTTGGACAATTATTATTTAGTTTTTACGAAAACTGTCGTAATTATATTAAACTTACGATGTAAATTAAATAAATTCCCAAAATACCGGGTAAATGAATTTTATAATTTTTATGATGTTGTAAGGAGTTTAAAAATATATCGGAACCATCGTGGCGATTTTTAGATGTGTTGGTTATATTTATTAATCGCGTATTAACGTTTAATTAAAATAAATGTACGTAAAACGTTAAATATACAAAAATATTAATATGAATATTCTACGAGTGGTATAGTATGCAAATGCTATTATGATGATATGTAGACTATTTCTAGCCCGTATGAAGTATCCCTAATGATAAAGCATGAATTCGCACCTGAACCAATACGGTTACGCGAATTTAAGTACCCGTAAATTAAATTTACGATGAAATGAGCAATGCACGTGAATAGTGTTTTCTTTCCAGAAATGAATAGTAAAATTTCCAAACTCTTCTCAGAATCTCAAACTGACTCTGAAAACGATGAATAGTAAAATGATGAATAGTAATCGGTGAATAGTAACTGATGAATAGTAAATTGTCGAAGTTTGGAAAATGACCTGAAATTACGAGTTGTGACAGTACTTCTCAATCTTATAGGGCATTTGGTAGGCAATCTCATCATTCTCTTCCTTGAACCTAACTATCCCTAAAGTCGGATCATAACTCATCTTAGTGGCCTCAACGAATGGTTTTCCGAACACTACTTGACTTAGGCAAGCATCTATCACCGGACGAGTATCCTCTACTATCATAAAATCGATCTCATAAGTGAAATTTCCGACAATCACATGCAATCCCTTCACTCTTCCTACAAAATTACTTATCAAATTCTTATTGGGCATCATCTTATAACCAAGTTGTTTCTTCATTACCCAATTATAATAAGTCCTAGTCATGAAGTTTATAGGAGATCTAGGATCGATACAAGCTTTCCATATATGCATATGCCCAATGTTGCATGGTATGTTGATGTTAGAGGGGTCTCCCATTTTGATAAGGGGTGAGCCAAGGATATATGGTGTCTCGGGGTCATCGAATAAATCCTTATGATATTCTCGTTCTTCCTTGGTGGGCAACTTATCAAAGTACTCTTCTATAGTCTCTACTTCCTCTAACTCTTCTCCCTTATTAACCTCAACTTCCCCAATTTCATCCCTAGTCTAGGTTTCTACTCCAACTTCATCCTTGTCACTTTCTTCTATATCCTTATCAATTGGTTTAATGGCGACAACATTGACAAAGTGGACGTGTTTGGAAGACGAGGGGTCCTTAGTTTGGATTCCGCTATTGGCGTCCCTAGTGTCCTTCCTAGGTGTAGTTAATGCTTGGTTGTTGAGGGCTTTCAACAAGTTGTCAATCTTATTGGTCATCTTCGTTTGTTGTTGGTTGAATTCGGTTTCAAACCTAGCTATGCGAGCCTCTTGAGATGCCATAAACTTGGACATCAATCCTTCAAGATTGTTGGTACTACCATAGTTGTTAGAAGGATTGTTGTTGAAAGTACGGTTGGAGGGTGGACCGTTTGGTTGGTAACGATTAGGCGGATTGGAAGAATTGGTTTGGTTTTGTTTCCACCTAAGGTTTGGATGATTTTTCCAATAAGGGTTGTAGGAATCACCATAAGGTTTTGGCTCGGGTTTGAAAGTGTACCACTTATCTCCCGCTTCATCGGTACGCGAAGATGCGTAGTCCGCAAAAGCTGTTCCGGGGAGTTCCACACAATCACGAGTGTTATGGGGACCACTACATAATTCGCATGAAGAAGTGATTTTGTTCACTTGGCTTGAAGGCTTAGGAGCTTCGTAAGATTTCATGAGAAACTTGACTTGGTCCTCAAGTTCCATGATCCTACGGTCGGGAGTGCTAGAATTGTTCGAAGGTAAGGATATTGCCTTGACCATTTTGTTCAAATCACGGGGATCATTCCAACTTTCGTTGTCATAGAGAGCAAGATCTTCTATGAGTTCCCATAATTCTTCCGCACTTAGATCACGTAGCTTACCACCGGCCGATTGGTCAATGGTTCGCCTTGTGGATAGATTGATATGGTCATAGAAGATTTGGACTTAGAGCCAAAGATCTATGCCATGATGAGGGACATTTTGGAGTAAGTCCTTGAAACGAGTCCATGCTTCATATAGAGTTTCACCTTGACATTGTTGGAACATCAAGATATCATTTCTAAGCTTGGTAGTTCTCCCCGGTGGGAAAAATTGAGCAAGGAAACGAGTGGTGAGATCATCCCATGAGGTGATGGATCCCGCAGGTAAACGTTCAAGCCATTGACTAGCTTGATCACGTAGAGAGAATTGGAATAGGCGTAATCGGGTTGACTCTCTAGTTGTAGCATCAAGGTCTATAGAATCTACGATTTTAAGGAAGTACTTGAGATGTTGATTTGGATCTTCGGAACGAAGTCCATGGAATGCACATCCGCCTTGCACCAACCGGATGGTGTCGGATCGCAAGGGAGACACATTGGCTCCTTGGGTGAGCTCAATGGTGTTTCGGTAGCCTTGGTGGCTAGGTCGGGAGTACTCTCCTAGGGTTCGGGGCCTAAGAGATTGGTTAGCTGGTGGTGGGTTTTGTGGGTGGTCTTGTTGTGGTGGGTTGATGGGTTCAAAGATGTTACCACCTTCCATGATGTCGGATGGTAAAGAGTACGAACAAAAACACGAAAAAATAAGATAGACTAAAGAAAACCTAAAAATAAAAATAAAATCTTACTAGAAAGGAATCTAGCAAGTAGACCTAATAAAAAGAAATTCTAACCTAGACAATAACTATTCCCCGGGCTACGGCGCCAAAAACTTGATGCGTGGGAATTGCACCAGGCTTTACCTCTCGAGGGATCTCGAGAAGCTTACAACCCCCACCAGGCAGTGTACCTGATCATTGTAGTATAGTATAGTGACAAGTACCGGGGGATTGATCGTTCAACTTAGGAATATTGTCGCTAGGATTAGAAAACCTAAAGACTTGGTCTAGAGGTGAGGGATGATTCTTTTTGTAATTTTTTATATTTTAGAAAAGCAAATAAAAATCTCGGGTATTGGAAGAGTGGGCAGAATTAGCTGCTAATCAACTAACCCAGTTACTAAGATGCAATCAAAATAAAATAATAAAAATGAAAATAAACTAAATTAAGATAGTGGTGTGAGCAATATGGGAGAATTGTGTTTACTTAGATTTCACTACTCCCTAGATATCTTTTACAGGTTAATTACTTGTTACAGTTTCGTGGATGACGGATTGTATTCCTTAATACCATTCATGGGGTGGCGTACTTACTTCCCCAATTCTATAAACTCCTACTTCACTCCTATGTCGAGCCGGTTAAGAAGCTCCTAACATGGGATCACTAGAATTCACTCATGCATTAAATACAATCATAAAAACCTAGTACACATCGGTTCATGTTTCTTAAGACGTTCAAGCAAGTTACACAATGGAGATCTGCCAGTTCTCTTAAGCCTAACATTGAAATCATTCATCCATTACAACTATAAACAAGCAATCAACCTATAGTTAACATCTAGGTTTCATTACATCTAAGCAAACACATGTAAGATCTAGCCTAGCATGTTAAAATCAAGACAAGCATAAGATATATTCAAACAACACATAGACATATTGAATGAATTGAAAGAAGACTTATCTTAATTGAACATGAAAGGTTTCAAGGGGTGAAAACCCTTGAAAATACTGTTACAAACGACCTAGGGTTTATTAGGTTCGACCCTAGTATTCTCCACACAAGTTCCTCCTTTTATGAATGAAAAATAGAAAAGTATATATAGATTTTGTGAGGTGACGGCATCAAGAGTAAATGTCTGACACCGTCATCTCACCGCCAATAAAGTTCTCGGACTGCCTAGATCTGGGTTTGACGCCGTCATGTGTAATCCATCTTCAGGCCGTCACCAAAATAACTCTTGACGCCCTTCTTCTGACGCCTTCAGGTTTTCTCTGGGTCGTCATGGATTTTGCTCTTGACACCGTCACATTTTCCTTCTTGACGCCGTCAGGTACTGTTTCCAGCATGGAAAATTAAGTCTTTGCCATTTTCTTCACTTTTATGCTCCAAAGACGTCCAAAATGCTTCCTTTTCCAGAATCCACTCCAAAAGTACCTAAAATCACAAAATGAACGATTTAGGGCAATATTTGATCAGATAAATTCAATTCCGGGCTTAAATGACCCCCTAAAAATGGTTCATTTTTCGCCTCATCAGAACCTTCAAGATTAGTAGTAAGGTGCTTGTGTGCAGTGATATCAGAAGTAATGTTGTCTTCGATGTTAAGCTTAGCGTCCCAATTATTAACTATACAAACAGATTTGACCCTATTACATTTTCCTCTTTCGTCCATGTTGAAAACTATTTTTTTATCGTTTGCACTTAAGGAAATTAGTTTATTAAGTACATCGATCGTGGCATGGGCAGTGGCAGGAGTGGTCGTCCTAAAATAATTGGCAATTCATTATCTTCTTCCTTTTCAAGAATTATGAAATCAACAGGTAGGGTGAATTCATCGATCTTTACTAACACATTTTCAACAATCCCTTTAGGTATGCTAACCGTTCTATCTGCCATTTCAATAGTCATGTAAACAGGTTTAATAAGGCCTAGACCTAACCGTTTGTACATAATGGCATTATACTTATGCTAGCTCCTAAATCTGCTAAAGCGTTTTTAATAAACAAACTACCAATTGAGCAAGGGAGAATGAAACTTCATGGGCCTTTTTCTTTTAGAGGCAATTGGTATTGAATAATTGCCGAACATCTGGCCTTTAACTTACCTTCCTCCCCTTGTTTATCATTTAAAGGGTAGAGCTCCATCTCGTCAAGAAAATCTCCTTCATCGTCGAAGTCAAGCTCATCCTTATTTGCAAACATTTCCAGTTCTTCGTCCGAGTACCTGAAAGGAGTATAAAGTGGTTCCCCACTGTTAGAAAATATTGCTTTGCATGCTCCAGATTCCTTGGAACAGCTTCCCTTAATTTCGACATCCTGCTTTCGCACTTGATTTGTCAAAAGCCCAATCTTGGTCTCCAAGCTCTTTATGGTGTCATCATGACTTTTAAGGTTCAGCATGGTTCCTTCTGGAAAGCTTTTTAGACATTCTTCGGGATCCTTTTGTTTCTTAGTTGACTCATCAAGGTACTTTTGAATAGAATCTTCAAGACTTGTTCTTCCGTAAGACGGCCGGTTATCATTCCTTGAGTAATAGTTTGGAGGTCCTACGCGATATCTTGTTCCTCCATTACTCCCTTGAAAAGGTCTTCCTTCTCCATATTTTACCTCTTCGGTTCTCTTTTCATCATCTTTTAAAGGACAATCCCTATCCAAATGAGCTCCTTCGCAAATTTCACATCCCACTTGAATGACATGCACATTTTCTTTAAGCTTCTTCATATCACGCCCTAAACTTTCCATCTTGTTGGTGATTAGGGCGATTCCATTCGAACTTTCGCCAACGCTTCTACTTCCACTATCATGCCACTTCTGAGAGTGGTCTGTCATATCTTCGATGATCTTTAAAGCTTCAGTTGGTGTCATTCCAGGGATCGGCCCCTGAGAGTCCAGCATTCTTCGGGTGGAGATGTTAATCCCCTTATAGAAGATACTCACTATTTGTTGCTTCTTGAGGTCGTGAGTTGGGTACTTGAAAAGAAGATCATTGAACCTATCCCAATCTTGGTACAATGATTCGTCACCATCTTGTTTGAAGTTGTGTATTTCCTCAAGCTGTTGAGCCGTCCTTGAAGGAGGGCAATACCTTTGGATGAATTTTTTCTTCAACAAGGCCCAAGTATTGATGGTTCCAGCGGGCAACCTATCAATCCATCTCTTAGCTGCACCGGTAAGAGTCATAGGAAAGAATCTAAGCATAAACGCATCGTGAGACACTCCAGGAATGTTGAATAGACTGACAATGTAGAGAACATTCTCAATGTGCTCATGAGCATCTTTGGTCTTTGCTCCTGAAAAGGGAACTTTCCGTAGTTCCCTTATAAACTGGTTCTTGATCTCGAATTGAACCTCTGCTCCAATAGCTGGTCTAACAAAACCAGGCCCTTGTTCATCACGTGTAAGAGCTAGGTAGTCCTCGAGAGTGAGGGCATCGATATCTATTTTACCCATACTACTTGAAACTAGACAAGAAATGTAACACCCCTATTTTTGACAGATCACAACAAAATATAGATCTGAGGTATTACATTTTGGAACAAAGACATGTATAGAAAACGACTCGAAAAGAGACATTTTTGAAAAGGTGTTATCATTCATTTATTTTATCAGAGTTTTACAGTAAAAGTTATACTTCTACCAAAAGAGAGGTCCCTAAGAAACGTTTTGCTTATGTTATTAGTAGGTGAATGATAACCAGTTCGGACGTTCTCATGTCCATTGCCACTCCGTGACATGGGTTGATAGAGGGATTATATACCTAGGATAACATGCTTAAAGGTCAACACAAAGGTTGAGTGAGAGTCATAGGTTTAAGTAGAGATAGAGTGAATACAAGCTCCATAGGGTTCAACTTAAACCCAGTAGAAAAAGTTATGTAAGAGAAGGGTATGTTGCACTAAGCTCATGAAACCGTACTTTAACAGTCCGGGTCATGGGGTCTGCAGACCAAACCATGAGGGGACAAGAAGGATAACTTTCCAAAGTTTATCCTTAGGGGTTTCAAGTATAGTACTTATTGGTAGCCCGGTTGGGGCAAACCAACGGGAGTTGTCAACTCCAATAGATCTATCAACTATACTCGTGTTCACTCACAAGTGATTATGGCTCATGAATTTAGTTATGTAATGGTGGCAGAAAGTAACACTCGTGCAACAACCAAAGAAAAAGACTTGTATTCGGTTTAAAGCATGTGTCCCCCACACAGGGTTTTTAAATCAATTAAAAGAGAGGCTATGAAAACTCACCTGGGTCTAAGGCAAGTGATACAGGGGTTTAGTCGGCTGACTCACGTATCCTGAGGGTAGTGTAGGTGTGTGTATGTCAAGTCCTTAGTTTCTAGGTTTTCAAGTAATTACACTTAGGGTTTCTAGATTTAGTTATAACATAACACCGTTCAGGCCATTGTAATCCAAAAGTATAACTCCTCACATGAAGCTCCCTACTATTGTATTATGCTGCCAACATAATACCGTTCGGGCCATCATAATTCAGAAGTACATAACACCTCACACAAAGCTCCCTACTATTGAGCATGTTGTTATTTGCATTTAGATATACATAACACCGTTCGGGCCATCATAATTCAGAAGTCATGTAGTAAACGTTTGAGGAGCCAGGGCACTTTAATTCGTAAACCTAGCAAACTCATCAAAACAAAGGCGTCTCTCTCTCTAGGGGCGAATTCCAGCCGCCACTCCCCTTATTTTTCCGGCCTAATCAACCTCTAAAACGCCTCTCTACCTTTATGGTATGCAATCGTTTTATGTTGTATATTCATAGGAGTGGTGTGCGTGGTATTCATACCTAGATCTGTTCGCTAGAAACCCTAACTTACAATATCTACTGTCATTATTTTTTGTTTTAGGGTTTTGCTGGGTAATCGTTTAACGATTAGCTGTTATGAGTTATCCGTATTAATCGTTAGTCGGTTGTTATGGGCAATCAATATTATCCCTAACCGCCTGTCCTATCTATTTATCTTATGTGTTCTTCGCTGGGATTATTGGGTAGCGATCGATTGGTTTAGGTTTGTGTTTCAAGAACGAAACCCTAATTTTAGGATTTCGTATTTTTTTTGATTTGATTGGCCTTTGATGTGGATCTGGTGTTGCTGTACGTTCATCTATATATCATGTGTTTTGCAAGTTGGATTGTTTAATCCATTCAATCCTGTATGTCGATCTGGTGATCGTTGTTATTATGGTTTGTGGTGTTATCCATGTTAGTGGGCTGAGAGAGTGAAGGTGCTGTTGCTGTTAGTGTTCTGTATGGTTTGATGGTGGCCTGTTGGGACGATGGATTTGGGTTGTTAGGGTTTTGTTATACCCTTTGTTCGTTATTCAGATCCGTGTTGTTATGCTTTCATTATTTGGATCAATTATGCTTGTTCTATGTAAGTTAGGGTTTCGGTTACCCTATTGCTATGATTATTGCGACCTGGTTCTTTGTGCTGTACTTGGTGTATTATATTGATGGGTCGTTTATAATTATTATGTTTCTTGGATCTGTTCATGTGGATCTTGGAATGTTTCGGGTTGTTAGGGTTTATCATCAATAGTCATCGGTTATTTTGGTATTTCTGGTTTATCAGTTGATGGCTCGAAAAATCCTAGGTGGAGTTTATGGTTGTGTCTCGTCATGATGCACATTGTACCATAATATGATGTGTGGTCACCTTGTATCATTTGGCTAGAGGGTTTTGTTTATTTAGTCTAATCTATATGTTCCCACTTGTGATCAAGGTACTACAGGCAGTGTGATCTTTAGTGGATCTTTGATGGTTTGGTGTAGTCTATTCTTGGACCTAATTCAGATCATGAGGTTGTTGAGGTTGGTTTACTGGAAGATAGGGATGTGTATACCCTATGTATTCGTCTATGTGACTGGTCATGATAAACTGATTTTAATCCATGCTAGAGTGTCATTGCCTTGGAGCTTTTAGTAGGTGAGGTATTTGGATCATGTCGTAGTAAGTGATGATGGAAGTTAAGTTTGTGGGGACTCTTGTTCAAAACCCCATGCACATGATGCCATGCACTTTGGGTACATATGATTCTATCTTATGGTTGTTATGGCAATGGTGGAGGATTAGTTTGTGGTGTATGCTACTACAAACAAATTGTATGTTGAAGATCGTTTGGATGTTGCTAAGTTGATTCTTCATGGAAGTTAAGGTGGACCGCTGTAGTGATATAGAATGCTCAAATGGTTTTCTTGAGTAGTATTTTAAATTTTTATGTACTTGTGTCATTATTGGTAGGTTCATTTTATTGTAAGTTATAGGAATGGTGTGTCATTCTTATATTCGAGTCTGTAAGTGTCCTAAGGGACTGAGGTGAGGGATTCACTCTCATCCGTTGTACTTCAATGTTTGGTTGGTTAATATATTTTACCAGGGTGCATGATTACTCCCCTTTACCAAAAAAAAAAAAAAATAATAAATAAATAAAAAAATAAAAAAATAAAAAAAAAAACTTGTCAAAACGATTACCCAAATAAAACTCCTCAGATGAAGCCCCCTACTATTTTGTTATGTTTTAAGTAAAAATAGGTTTTTATTATTTATATGAAAATAGTCTGTTTATACCCTTCAAGTTCACATATTTACAATTTCTACCCTAAACTTATATATATATATATATATATATATATATATATATATATATATATATATATATATATATATATATATATATATATATATATATATATATATATATATATATATGTTAAGTATTTAACTATCTATACTTTACATAACTAGTCCCTATACTTATATATTTTAGAGAAATGGCAGAAATAGTCCCTAAACTATACCCTTAACTTAATAGTATTTGCAAAACTAGTCCTTATAAGTTTCTAACTTGTTTTACTTTCTATCCTAAGGTTTTAGAACTTTGCAAAAAGGTTATACTTTATACTTCAAAGTTATGTCAAAAATAGTCTTTAGACTTAGTATTTTCAGAAAGTTACCATATGTACCCCTATGAATGAAAACTACTGCAAAACTAGTCCTAATTTCATGTAAACTATATTCTAATGCAACAAAAGAGTTTTCTAGCTTATGTTTAGCTATTATATACTTAACTAAGTCTCTTAAATCAGATTACAGCACAAGTTAAGGCAATTTAGCATATAAACATGTATTTTTCCAAAATTAGGGTTTCTAAATGAAAACTTCAAAATGAAAAGGATCAAGGCTCATGTAAGGGTTCTAAGGCTTCCAATATCTATCCTAGGTCAGTACAGAGACTATTAGGATTAAATTTTAGGCTTACCTAGGTCATGGAAAGGCTTAACGTGAAAACTAGGGTTTGTTTGACTAGAAATGGAACTCGACAAGTACCAAGGCTATTCTACTCGACTCCTATGGGTTCTAGGGACATATTAATACAGAAGTAAGTGAGGTAGATAAGAGAGGAAGGTGTGGAATGAAAGGGAGGAGGAGGGGTGCTATTTATAGGGTACATTTGGTTTGGCAAGCAAGAAAGGGAGAAGGAGGTGGCGAGGAGGGGGGATGACTCATGGCAGATAGGGGGTATCATGGAGGACCTAAGGAGTGACAAGGAGAGGCTATGGGTAGCTAGGGGCTGTAGGGGAGGGTGTTTGATGGTGGTTGGGCCGCGGCTGAAAGGGGTGACAAGGTGGTGATCCACCACCTTGTGTGGTAGCTTGGGTGGTGCTAGGGTGTGTGCTTGGAGTGCCTAAGCTACTAGGGTTCTAGGTTGAGGATCTTGAGGTGCTTTGGTTAAGTTTTAGCTAGTTTTCTTTTAGTTTAGACCTAGTTTTGGTTAGTGAAAGATTTGGGTCTAGCCTAAGGTTTTGTGTAACAATTCGCAATTTCAGGTTAACTTTTATTCCCGAAAATTTCACTATTCACTTTTTACTATTCACTTTTCACTATTCATCTCAGAAATTTTTATTTCATATTCTCGTAAGTTAAACTATTTTAACGATAATCCGAGAGTTTGATGCTCGTCGGATCATTTCTGCAAAACTCACAAAGCCGTGTCCGAGATTTACTTTTAGGTTTAAACGTCCTTCCAGCATCCCGATATATCCATAAAACATTATAAACAATAGAAATATGATTTTCTCTCATTTTAGGACAATTCCAAAAGTTTCGGAATTTTACGTTTTTCAGTTCAGCGTTTTACGCGAATTACGCGTTTTAGACCCGTGTTTCCAGTTTTTAGCAGGGTTTTAGCACCCGATAGATCCTACCACTCATTTTATATTTTATTATGGAGTATATTGACATGTTTAACCATACTTCCAAGTTTCATATTTTTAAGATACCCGGTTTTACGTTTCGTGGCCTAAAAACTTACGGTTAGCAATTTACGGAGTCAAAACTAGCTACATACTTAGGATATTATCATCCAAAGACCATGACTACTCATCTAGTCACCCTTATCTCTTCCAAACCGACTTAGGAGGGGGGGGGGGGAGTCACCATGTGTGGTTAAATCTTGACTTTAGCCATTAGATCTTACTTAATTACAACTTTGTCTCCAAGTTTTAGCACTTTCCTAGCAAGCTTCCTAACCTCCTCATTCATAGTATAAATACAAGCTCATTTGCTTCCTTTCTTCATCACCAAAAACGCCACAACATATGTACCTAGCACCATGATCCTTTGATCTTCAATATACAAGTTACACTACAAAGTTCAATGTCTTAGTATTCTCTACCTAGTTCTTAAGTTTGTTTGGTGATTCCATGGTTGAATTAAGAGCTACACAAGGTTACTAGGGCTGAAGTTAAATGGTTTTCACAAGGGTTAGATCAAGGCTAGCAAGGGTTACAAGAGTTATGGTGAAGGGTTTACAAGATTAGGTTTAGTGTCCTAGTTCTATACTTGACTTCCTTTCTTAAGTGAAAGCCAAAAGTTGTAAGAAACCCTTATACACTTTCTTGCTCAATATCATTTCATACTTATTATGTTTCTTTCATGCTATATATGTTCTTGTTATTGTGTTCATGATGTTTAAAAATGGATAAAACGAGTATTGGTATACATATGTTAACTTATGACAAGCAAACAAGCAAACTAGTGATTTTTATGGAAAACCACGACCACAATAGTATAACTTTGATATTTGACACTTACTTACTGTTAAAGAGGACTTAACAAGGAAAACATAGCAATTTGAATCACCCAAAACGAGTACACGAGTCAAAAGTTATGACCATTTGAAGTTAGCGAAACCAAAACGGCAAAACTGCCTAAATAGCATTCTGATCAAATTTTGATTTTGAAAGTCCCACTTCTGGTCCGATTCATCAAAAAGTTAAAACACGAAAGTTGTCCGGAACGACGTTTTCGTTCAGGAACAAAGAAGCTCGAGACCTGAAAATGCTTTCCGAGTGATAATTTCTTCAAATTCTTAACAGCCCATTTTTAGACCAAAGTAACTATATAATTGTTGTAATTAGATGAGACCAAGAGGTCTAATGACCTAAAGCCAAGACCACAACCATGGTTAAAGCCAAGGTTGAGTCTCAAGACCATGGTAACAATGACCAAGGTCACGGCAAAGCCACGGCTAAAGACCATATAACTTTTAAAGATCAAAAAGCTTATGTGTATATATATATATATATATATATATATATATATATATATATATATATATATATATATATATATATGTTATCAAATACTACAATAGTAGGGAGCCTCATGTGAGGAGTTCATTGAGTAAGCCGTCGAGACGAGTTGTGGATTTACGAGTTAAAGTGTCCTGGCTCCTCGAACATTTACTCCATGACTTCTGAATTATGTCGGCCTGAACGGTAGTAAGAGATATACAACTTATACATGTTTCATAGACCATTTATATTCAACGACTTACACTATATACTAAGTACTACATCATGAACATTATGCAAGACATATATGGGCAATTCTTCGTATTCTTAGACGTTACTCCAAACCTATGTCGCAACGTTCTATTATAGGCTGCTCTTAGAGACTTTCGCGATTCGACTACCATTTTCATTACTCACTACATAGACTTAAGGTGAGTCATAGCCCCTACTCTTTTCGTACTTGTTTTAACTCTTGGGGGGGATACATGCTTAACTACTTGCTTACTTGTACAAATACTCAAAACATTTATACTTGATTGTTTTATACTTGATTGTCTTATACTTGATGGCATTATACTTGATTTCATACATACATGACTGTCTTTTATCTTTGGGAAGTGGCTCCCAGTAGACTTATATCTTTGGGAAGTGGCTCCCAGTTTTCTTTGGGAAGTGGCTCCCAGTTGTCCTTGGGAATTGGCTCCCAAAGTGAGGTCTTCGGAGATGAAGTAGAGACTCACTACTAATTGCTTAATTGTCTTGATGAACTTATACATGTCTTTATTATACTATATGTTAGCAGTGGGTTGTGAACACACAGGTTACAAGTCTCTTATGGCGGGACTTGTAACTGAGTGGATTCACGATGCCTTTGCTGTGTGAACATTCTTTTAAGGCTTTTCAACTGTTTTAAGACAAACTCTATGAACTCACCAACCATTGTGTTGACACTTTAGCATGTTTATCTCAGGTTAGTAAGGCGATAGCTAGTGCGTGGAACTTAGAGTCAAGCTGCATATTCTGAAGACTTACGCTTTTATCATTTACCATTCAAAACTTTGTATACATTTATGTATCATACTTTGGAATCTCAAGTTTGTAACTTGGAATTTATTAATCGAATGGTAACTTTTCAAAACGTCTCATTTAGAGTTCGTTTTCTATAACTTGTACTTTGTATTATGAAGTAGCACCCCTATGACACAGTCTTCCGCTGCGGTATTTTGGGGGTGTTATAGATTGGTATCAGAGCTTGGTTATAGAGAACTAGGTTGCATTTAGTGCCTAGACTATAACTGCTATATACATTGGGACCTTCCTCTTTATTTGCCTTACACACAATACATACACATATGCTTTTTGGTTAGAGGTTTGCTTAGTTCCACGCTGTTAGATGATGTGACTTTAGTATTATAAGGAGCCCCAGAGATTAGCCGGGTCATTAAAAACATGGAGCTCAGTAATAACTAATTAGTTAACTTGATCTTGTGACAGTTCTTGTTTGATGAGACACAAGATTTGAGTTAAATAATATTATTGCTTAGCTTTAGGGATTTGATGGCTTGATTATCTTACTATCGGCCTCAGAAGGCGGATTTTGTGTCGGAAATTCTTAAGTAGGATGTTTTAGAATCTCCTTATTTAAATGGATTGGGACGCCTCTTCAGTTAAATAAAGAAATTGTAAATCACCGAACCATGAGTTTATGATCCCTTACTTACATAAATTTGGACGCTTCTTTATGTAAGTAAAGAGTTATAAATAAGTGGGCTTATTTACATCCGATACAACTCCTTAACCACAACCTTAGACGAATCAGAGTGAACACCACTATATTAGAGATTCCGAATTCTCCTAGACACACTAAACTTCGGGACGAAGTTTCCTTAAGGGGTAGAGACTGTAACAATTCGCAATTTCAGGTTAACTTTTATTCCCGAAAATTTCACTATTCACTTTTTACTATTCACTTTTCACTATTCATCTCAGAAATTTTTATTTCATATTCTCGTAAGTTAAACTATTTTAACGATAATCCGAGAGTTTGACGCTCGTCGGATCATTTCTGCAAAAATCACAAAGCCGTGTCCGAGATTTACTTTTAGGTTTAAACGTCCTTCCAGCATCCCGATATATCCATAAAACATTATAAACAATTGAAATATGATTTTCTCTCATTTTAGGACAATTCCAAAAGTTTCGGAATTTTACGTTTTTCAGTTCAGCGTTTTACGCGAATTACGCGTTTTAGACCCGTGTTTCCAGTTTTTAGCAGGGTTTTAGCACCCGATAGATCCTACCACTCATTTTATATTTTATTATGGAGTATATTGACATGTTTAACCATACTTCCAAGTTTCATATTTTTAAGATACCCGGTTTTACGTTTCGTGGCCTAAAAACTTACGGTTAGCAATTTACGGAGTCAAAACTAGCTACATACTTAGGATATTATCATCCAAAGACCATGACTACTCATCTAGTCACCCTTATCTCTTCCAAACCGACTTAGGAGGGGGGGGGAGTCACCATGTGTGGTTAAATCTTGACTTTAGCCATTAGATCTTACTTAATTACAACTTTGTCTCCAAGTTTTAGCACTTTCCTAGCAAGCTTCCTAACCTCCTCATTCATAGTATAAATACAAGCTCATTTGCTTCCTTTCTTCATCACCAAAAACGCCACAACATATGTACCTAGCACCATGATCCTTTGATCTTCAATATACAAGTTACACTACAAAGTTCAATGTCTTAGTATTCTCTACCTAGTTCTTAAGTTTGTTTGGTGATTCCATGGTTGAATTAAGAGCTACACAAGGTTACTAGGGCTGAAGTTAAATGGTTTTCACAAGGGTTAGATCAAGGCTAGCAAGGGTTACAAGAGTTATGGTGAAGGGTTTACAAGATTAGGTTTAGTGTCCTAGTTCTATACTTGACTTCCTTTCTTAAGTGAAAGCCAAAAGTTGTAAGAAACCCTTATACACTTTCTTGCTCAATATCATTTCATACTTATTATGTTTCTTTCATGCTATATATGTTCTTGTTATTGTGTTCATGATGTTTAAAAATGGATAAAACGAGTATTGGTATACATATGTTAACTTATGACAAGCAAACAAGCAAACTAGTGATTTTTATGGAAAACCACGACCACAATAGTATAACTTTGATATTTGACACTTACTTATTGTTAAAGAGGACTTAACAAGGAAAACATAACAATTTGAATCACCCAAAACGAGTACACGAGTCAAAAGTTATGACCATTTGAAGTTAGCGAAACCAAAACGGCAAAACTGCCTAAATAGCATTCTGATCAAATTTTGATTTTGAAAGTCCCACTTCTGGTCCGATTCATCAAAAAGTTAAAACACGAAAGTTGTCCGGAACGACGTTTTCGTTCAGGAACAAAGAAGCTCGAGACCTGAAAATGCTTTCCGAGTGATGATTTCTTCAAATTCTTAACAGCCCATTTTTAGACCAAAGTAACTATATAATTGTTGTAATTAGATGAGACCAAGAGGTCTAATGACCTAAAGCCAAGACCACAACCATGGTTAAAGCCAAGGTTGAGTCTCAAGACCATGGTAACAATGACCAAGGTCACGGCAAAGACCATATAACTTTTAAAGATCAAAAAGCTTATATATATATATATATATATATATATATATATATATATATATATATATATATATATATATATATATATATATATATATATATATATTATATGTTATCAAATACTACAATAGTAGGGAGCCTCATGTGAGGAGTTCATTGAGTAAGCCGTCGAGACGAGTTGTGGATTTACGAGTTAAAGTGTCCTGGCTCCTCGAACGTTTACTCCATGACTTCTGAATTATGTCAGCCTGAACGGTAGTAAGAGATATACAACTTATACATGTTTCATAGACCATTTATATTCAACGACTTACACTATATACTAAGTACTACATCATGAACATTATGCAAGACATATATGGGCAATTCTTCGTATTCTTAGACGTTACTCCAAACCTATGTCGCAACGTTCTATTATAGGCTGCTCTTAGAGACTTTCGCGATTCGACTACCATTTTCATTACTCACTACATAGACTTAAGGTGAGTCATAGCCCCTACTCTTTTCGTACTTGTTTTAACTCTTGGGGGGGATACATGCTCAACTACTTGCTTACTTGTACAAATACTCAAAACATTTATACTTGATTGTTTTATACTTGATTGTCTTATACTTGATGGCATTATACTTGATTTCATACATACATGACTGTCTTTTATCTTTGGGAAGTGGCTCCCAGTAAACTTATATCTTTGGGAAGTGGCTCCCAGTAAACTTATATCTTTGGGAAGTGGCTCCCAGTTTTCTTTGGGAAGTGGCTCCCAGTTGTCCTTGGGAATTGGCTCCCAAAGTGAGGTCTTCGGAGATGAAGTTGAGACTCACTACTAATTGCTTAATTGTTTTGATGAACTTATACATGTCTTTATTATACTATATGTTAGCAGTGGGTTGTGAACACACAGGTTACAAGTCTCTTATGGCGGGACTTGTAACTGAGTGGATTCACGATGCCTTTGCTGTGTGAACATTCTTTTAAGGCTTTTCAACTGTTTTAAGACAAACTCTATGAACTCACCAACCATTGTGTTGACACTTTAGCATGTTTATCTCAGGTTAGTAAGGCGATAGCTAGTGCGTGGAACTTAGAGTCAAGCTGCATATTCTGAAGACTTACGCTTTTATCATTTACCATTTAAAACTTTGTATACATTTATGTATCATACTTTGGAATCTCAAGTTTGTAACTTGGAATTTATTAATCGAATGGTAACTTTTCAAAACGTCTCATTTAGAGTTCGTTTTCTATAACTTGTACTTTGTATTATGAAGTAGCACCCCTATGACACAGTCTTCCGCTGCGGTATTTTGGGGGTGTTACATTTTGTGCCTAGATTAGGGTCCTATGAGTGTTTAGTGACTAAGATTAAGTCCTAGGAGGCTTATACTAAGTGGTGGTAGCTTGTGGGAGCGTTTTGGGAAAGTTTGACCTAGTTTTGGGACTTGTAAATGCTAGTTATTGTTTTGTGCTTTAGGAACTTGTACCTAAGTTCTAGGGAGTTGTACTATGGTCAAGGGAGTCTAATATATCCTAAAGTTACTATATAAACTTATACCTAAGCCTTGAACAGTTTCAAACTGGTTCAGATAAGCAATTAGAGTTTTAAAGATAACCGTAAACACAAAGGGTGGGTTTTGTTAGGGTATCTAATAGATATAGTATCCCAGAGTGATAGATTACTTAGTGTATTAGTGTTTATAACCTATACTTGACATACCTGAATGTTTACAGGAGGTAAACATAGTGGTGTTGAGGATAGGTGGATACGTGAGCAGGTCTAGAAGTCATATAGGTAGTAGAGATGTAATGTAGCAAAAATTTTATTCAGGAAAAAGATATAGGCATTTCTAATCCTAGAGGATGATTAGTGAGGGCCTAAGTTAAGTTAGTGAGGCATAGCTAACCTAGGGGAGGCTTAGTGGGGAAGTTAGTGGGTTACTACAAGAAATTGTAAGTACTGAAAAGAAAATAAAATAAAAAATGCAAAACTTAAATAAAATCCTATTAGCTCCCAGGCAACGGTGGCAAAAACTTGATGCAGCCAGGTTTTATATTTAAAATAGTCTCGTCTACCTAATGCACTATCGGGCAGTGTACCCGGTTGTGAGGTATAGCTAGATGGTAAAGCTGAGGTCATCCCAAGAGCTAAGGGGCAGAAAATATCTAAGTTTTAATGTCACTAAAATAAAAGGGGTTTTATGATGATTAAAGTAATAAAGCTTAAATAAACAATAAAGCAAGTAAATGATGGATAGAAATCAGTAAGAGATAGCAGTGTTAACCTAATTATTACTCTTGTTATCAATGTGCCAAGTTCTCTAATTATGCATCCTATCATTTTATCTGGAGGTTAAAGTCATTAGGCTCCTTGGTAAATTCGCCTAGCCTATTTCCCATAGACTCTTACTCTGATATCAAAGGACTAACCCTTTGTGATTGACGGAGGTCAATGGTAGACTATGTTGAGTCATTAAGTACCTCTACTAACTTAGACTAGTCTAGCGGGAAACGCTGTCACTTACACTTCCCCTCTAACTTCTTAGGTGAATCCACTAGGTAGGTGATCCTATGGTCAATTTGCACGTGTATAGTGATATTACTATCCCCAAGTCACTAGCTTCTAATGGAGAGCGGCACGGTCACATCTATCTCTCCCCTCGAAGTACTACCCAATATCAAAACCCTTAAAACAAGAGTGTCCCAAGACTAGCTAAGCAAGTATACAAATAAAACGGATAAAGATGCGCGAAAACTAAATCACATAAATAACAATTTCATAAATAGGCTAACACCAAGAGGTGTTTAGCCACTCATGTTCATGAATGCAGAAAAACAAAGTTTTAACATAATAAATGTAAACATTGAATTAATACAAACAAATCGAATGAATAAACCTATAGTTGTGGTGTGAAATCTCCCATTGAGTGGACTAGTATGCTGATGGAACTTCGTTCTCCTGCTCCCTTAATTCCTCCTGACTTCTATGTGTTGGAGTCTCTATATAAAAACTCAGAATTAGGGCTGGTATTTATAGGCCCGACATAGCTACAGCGTAGCCCTAGAGTTGGCTCGCCATAGTCTTTGATAATTGCATCTACGCTGTAGCTAGATCTTGTGCTACGGCCGTAGTTTCTTCAGCTGTCATGTCTACGGCGTAGTTATGTCGGGAACTACGCTGTAGTTTCTTCTATAGCCTTGATACTTCTCTTACTGCTTGATTTTGATGTCTACGCCGTAGGTGGAGGAGGTTACTCCGTAGAACCCTTTGATGTTCAACTACGCCGTAAGTGTGGTGTTGCCTACGGCGTAGTCTTCAGAAATAATATCTACGGCGTAGGTAGATGGAGCGTCTACGCCGTATTCTTTAGTAATGATAGTTACGGCGTAGGTAGATTGAGCATCTACGCTGTAGTCTGAGCAGCATCCGCATACTTCAATGATTTGCGTGTAAATCCTTCCAAATCCGCGTCTATTCGTTCCTTTGCTCATCTTTGCCCTAAAAACTTAATATAAACAAATAAGAGTATATATCCAACATATTAATATAAAAGATGAGCAATATAGGGGGAAATTAACACCTAAAATATGGGTACGATTTGATGTTATCAGCGCATCACTATCCAGACTTCACCAAATACAATCCAAGATACTGAAGGACATGCGCTGCATTGTATTGAAGATATGCCGCATCTGAAGGCAGTACACGAATATTCCAGAATATTTTAATCTTGGACACTACGCGAAGTTAAGTCAATGCGCCTCATCGATCCCTCAGAAAGAAACTATAAATACCCCAAGATACTGCCAGATTTCGTGTACCAAAAACCCTAGAAAAAAAAGAAGAAACCCTAAGGAGAAGAATACAGACGAAAAGGCAACATAAGACACACCAAAGTGAAGATCTCATAGTATTAAGAAGGTCCTGAATGTGTTTTAATTCAATTAAGTAGTTTTGTTTATTGTAATAGTAAGCTTTAATCCATCAGGATTGAGGGGCTTGTGGCCGCCATACTGCTCCCCTTAAAATTGATTTCCCAATGATTAAAGTTTATTTGATGTTTTTTGGTTCTTGCTATATGTGCTTTGATAACCTCTGTGTCTAGCAGTAGCAAGCTTTGGGCCGCCATACCCCTCCTACGATTAGTTTACTAGCCTAATAAGTTAGTTAAATAATTCTTAGACATAAGTGATTATTAAAGGTTTACTCGCCTATAGTCAAGAAGCAACGAGAGAGAATAGTTAACGATACTCAGCATATAAAACTAGCAATAAAACATCAAGCTACTTAATTATTAGTTAGGCCTTCTATCTGTTTATGTTATCTATCTATGTATGTGTTCGCCATTCGTTGTATTCTGCTCATTAGTTTTAGTTTAGTTTAATCAAACCAAATCGTGCCAGTCTCTTATACTGAAAAACCCCTGCGTTAGATTAGATTGTAAAACTAACTTAGATATTAAAATACTGATAAATATACTAGGTGTTAACGTCCTACTCTTAGTGATCGACACTCAACTTACCAACTAGGCTACATTGATCGGGTACACTGCTCGTTAAGTGTGTGCTATAGGATAATTCGACCATTATAAATTTAAAACATGATTAAGGACACTCTACAACGACATAGAACAGTCAGCACACGCGCATCAGTTTACAAGCTCATTGTGTATTGATTCGTGGGGACGTATTAGTTTAGCTGGTGCTCTAATTGAACTAACGGCAGATTGATTTGAAAAGTGAAGTTACTATGGATATTCCAAATGAGGAGGATAGTGGTTATAATACCGAGATAATTAAAGTTGAATATGAATGGAAGCCTCCTCTTTGTGATGTGTGTAAAGTTTTTGGGCATGATCGTATCAATTGTCCAAAATGTGTTAAGGAGACTGTTCGGAGTGATACTAATGTGGCAGCTAAGGCTTCTGCAACTTTGGAAAAGAATGATGAGGTTTTTATTGAGGTAAATGATCATAAGGATAAAGGGAAGACGATAGTTGACCAATCTCGATGTATTGCAGGTGTTAAGCTTAATAAGCTAAAACCTAACGTTTGGAGACCGAAATCGTTGACAACTACCAATCAATGTTTGGATTCTAAGATTCAAAAGGAGACGTCTTCTTCTAATGCTAAATTTGGTATGAACACTAAGTCTTCTAATTATTTTAATGTTTCAAACTCATTGGGGGAGCAGGATGTGGATGGGTTTCAGCCGAATGGTAAGGGGTTACAAGATCAGCTTCTGATTTGAAAGAGAGAGAGCAGGCTGCGGCTACTAAACCTAGTACTTCATCCTCTACTTGTACTTTTTCAACTAAGGTGGGTAACCCATTCTCTAAGGTGGGTAATGTGGTTGTTTCTTATAGAGACGACGATGAAGTTCTGGAATATCATAATGAGACTAATTATTTTGGTTGTGGAGGGAACACGTGGAGTCTTTTGGAGCAATGGAAAGATGATACATGTGACTACAATGATTATGAAGATGATTACTTCGATGATTATGGTCTATATGTGGCCCAATTAAAGGTTGTTGGCATTCATGACATTAGACTTGGATAGATTGTTTTTCCTTTGTTTAGCACTAAGGTTGAGGTGTCTTAGTTTATGCTTGTTTTTGTTTTGGTTTTCTAGTTGTGTGTAGCTAGTTGATCATTTATGGCATGTCATGAATGATTTAGTGGTTGTTCAAGCGGTTGCTTGTGGTTAATGTGGTACTTCAACAACATTCCATTGTTCTTAATTGTTTTTTTGAAGTAATATATTTTATCGGGTGGAAGACCCTTTACCCATATATATATATATATATATATATATATATATATATATATATATATATATATATATATATATATATATGGGTAAAGGGTCTTCCACCCGATAAAACTCTAGGGCAACTATGTACAAATGAGGGTTTTGTAAGAAGTCCAAGATGGACCTACTAGAATGATTCTACCACATTTTAAGGAGTCTTCTAGAGAGCTTCCAAAATCTTTTGGAGTCTTCTAGTTTGGCGTAGAATAATTCAAAATCTCAGTTAACCTTCGTCGATGACCCTATATCATATCTAGATCATGAAATTCTCCCCACACCTAAGCTCACGACGTCCTCATCGTGTGTTCTTATAAGTAGCACTTGACTGCGTCCATGGTTTACCTCGATGGATGTACTCGATTCTCTATTGGCGAAGCACACTCCTCAGGGACTGACCCTATGGACCAGGCAGATAAATCCCAGTATGCTGGAATGGATAGTTCATGAAGAATTAGAAGAGGAGGTGGTAGAATTTGAGGATGATGAAGTTCTAACTGGTGGGGAAGACATGGATACTGATGACCAACTTCTCACTGAAAAATCTCCTTAGCATACGGAGCAATAAACTTCATCTCCTCCTCCTGAAGAACAAGAACCCCATCAACAACAACAACAACAACACAACTCATCATCATCATCATCATCATCATCATCTCATCAACATAAATCATCAGGCTCCTCTGACTCAGCTGCTTCCATTCCTGAATACATGAAGAAATATGATGATGTTGTTCCTCTCACTGAAAGGCAGTTGGTCAAATTCCTTAGAAAATCTAACATTGTCCTCTTCAATGAAATCATCAAGGAACAATGGCAACAACTCACTGAAGCAGCTACTTCTTTTGCTGACTTCAAAGCTACTGTTTAAGAGTCTCAAGGTCATCTCAAAAAAGTCACCACTTCCACTGATAAACATGTCAGTGACTTGAAGACCTCAATTGAGAAGCTGGATACTGATCAAGGAACTCATTTTGCCTCCATCCTTCATACTCTTACAAAAATTCAGACTGAGTTTAAGGATGATCCAATTCTGATCACCAAGCTTACCGAGTTCATGGATTCTCACAAGTCTACCTCAGAAGCACTCAGTGAACTCCCCAACTTATTCGCAAAGGTAGACTTCCCAACTCTCAAAACTCATCGAGAAGCTGTTGCTAAGGCACTCAGGGATCAAGAGATCAAGCTTACCACCATCTCCTCATCATATCAAGAACTTACCAAGAAGCACAATGAACTTGTCTCATGTTACACCAGTTAGATTTCAACTCTCTCTTTGGCTCAAGCAACGATGAACACTGAACTCTCCAGCCTAAAGAGTGAAACCAGTGAAATCAAAACACTGGTCACTAATATGTTCAAGCTACTAAAGTCTGCTTCTTCTCAGTCTGCTCCTTCAACAGCTACTTCCACTGAAGCTATAACAATTGTTGAGGGGGAGAAAGCTGCTCCAACAAAGCCTACATCTCTTCAACAATTATTCAGACATTTGGATCCACACATGCAGCCAAGAAAAAAGGGTCAGTCCTGAAGACCAAGCTCATACTGAACAAGTGATTACTGATGCTATACAAATCCAAAGTTGCATGGCTGAACAAATAGCAGCATCAGGAACCACAATTGCATTGGTGATCTCATCAGTTTATCCTCTTACTGAAAGCTCTCCAACTCCTATCACCACTGAAGCCACAACAACCACCACTAATGTTCCTGAGCCTTCCTCTTTGACACCTCAGCCCACTGACAAAGGGAAGGGGGTCAAGGAATTAGGAGACTTACCTCCCATACTAGTGCCAGCTCAAAAGGAAGTTAAACAAGATCCTGATGCACCAATACTTATCGATCTTGTCTTACATAATGGGAAGGTATTCAGAGGGACTCATGATGAAGTGGCTGCTGTAATGGAACAGGAAGACAAGATCAAAGCTGAGTTACTCAGTAGGCCTGTCATTGCAGAGGTATCAAAAGAAGTAATCAAGGAGACTGATCAAAGTCTCAGGGGGGAACAATTTTTACAACTTTAGGCTGATCTCATCAAAGAACATAACCTAAAGGTCAAGCCGAACAATGAGAAAAGGGAGGAACTATGAAAGGTATGTTTGGACAATGACCAAGACCAAGGGTGATGGTCCCATCACAGATATGATCATTCATGCAAACAATAACCCTCTTGCTATAACTATCCAAAGAGGACCAAGGGTGCATGAGAAGAATGCCCCTTTCAAGTTCTTAGGACTCGGCGTCTAAAAATGGGATATGATTGGGCCCATCTTGAACAAGAAGAAGAAAAAGTGCATCCCTTACCTGTTGGAAGCCCTAACAAAGAAATATGAAGAATTGGAAAGGGTTGCCAAGAGTCTTGGAATTGATCACCAACAGGCACTTTCATCTCAGGGTCTCACAATCCTTGAGCCAACTTAGAGCATAGGGAAGAAAAGGAAGGAAATTGAGCAGGAACTTGAATGTTTTATTGCTAGACTTCATTGCCTGAGACTTCTCCCTGAAGGTGCTAAGTTTGTCAACAACAAGGTCATCAAGCATCCTGAGCTTGGAAGCTTCTTCATAGATGAGTTTGGTCAATAAGTCTTTCAAAGAGTCAGTGACATTCACCTAGTGGAGATCACAACACTGTTGGCGTTCAAATCGATGGCACTACAAGTGAAGAGTTCTCAGAATGATGAGTTTAATAAGCTGACAGATAAAATGATGAGTGAGAGGCCTGAAAAAAATGTGTTGTTATCCAAGAGGGCAAAGCTTGAGCTCTTGTGGATTAAGGAAGTCTGAGTAATTAACCCTAAGCATTTTTTGTACTAGATGATATGACTTATGTAACTGATGATAAGATGATGGCCCATGTTTTTTAAATTAGTGTTCTTTAAATTGCTTTATAGTATCTTCAGTGTAAGAAGAAGTCCATTTGCTCACTTACACTGACCAAAACACTTAGGCTATATTTATATCCAAATAAGGGGAGACTGTTGGGTCCATTCAGTACCCAAGTTTCCTTAAACAAGGATTTGAATAGAAAATAACCTAAGTGTCAGAAAACCTTAAACAATATTTAAGTCACTGATTGAACAGTTACTCGGTAAGTCACCTTCAGGATGCTTAGGACGAGTTAAGAAGAAAGCCTCCCCATTCAGTGAGGTGGAATTTAGTGAGTGGCACCTAAGCCAAAAAAGAAAATGATGGGTTCAGTGAGTGATGACAATAACTCACTGAACCCCAAGACTCCTCAAAAACTAAAGACAGAAGACTAAAGAATAGGCAGGACAAGGCGGGAAATGTTTGAATGGATAAGAAGAAGTCCTTATCAACCTGAAGTCAAACTTTCCCTTAAAGGCAAAAAGTCAGGACAGTGTCATCACTGCTCCTCAGAAAGCAGTATTGTCTTATACCTAAAATAGCCTATTGTGACTGAGACAAAATACGTAAGTATTTTGTCAAAACTAGCTTAGGTCATCTTTTGTTTTTATCATAACGGTTGAATTTTACTTGTGTATAAATAGGATCATCAAGTGGAGTAAAAGTTGGCAAGTTTGTGCACCGTGCTTAGACATTCACAAACAACTTTTACTCCTCCAAATAGAAACCTAGTCCCTAAGATAGCTCAGTAGGTTTAGTCAGTTGCTACTTAAGCTTAGCTTAAGTTTAGTGAGGAGTTATACCATACTTGTCATTCAATCCCAAGTGTTATTCCGCAAACACTTGGGTGTAATTCTTTGTTAATTGCAAATAGAATTAAACATTAATAACTTGTGTCTTTTTTACTTTACGTTTATCTTTTAACAAAGTTCTTAATCCATTACTAGTCATGGAACACTGGCAGTTTAACTCATTAGTTACTACTATCATTGTGAAAGGGGGACAACAATTTTGCATGTGACAACTTTAGTCAAACAGTAGACTTGATCACTTCCATAGTTTGATCCGAAGACCTCTTCTGATTCTTGAATAACATGTGATGCAGGTTTTACTGACCATGTCTTAATATTTATATTTGCTCGATTACCTAAGGTCTACCTATTTGCACTAACGGATAGAGAATCCGGTCACGTGTAGACTAGTATTTGGTAAACCGAGGTTGTCCCAAGAGCTATGTGGGTTGGATTATATCTAAGTCTAGGTGTCACTATATTTAACAGATTTAAAGATTGAAATGATTGATTATGCGAAAGAAAACTAAAAGTAAATAAAACACGTAAATGAAATGATGTTGTAAGCAATAAGAGAGAAATGTGCTAGCCTAATTACTCATCCCACATCATTTACGATTATGCTTCCTATTAAACTAATCTCATGCTTTAGGTGGGGCGAACATATATCACTAGGTTCATATGGTCAAGTTCCCTAGCCTATCTCTCCCGAATCCTGCCGGGAACCACATGCACTACCCCATGCTAGTAAGCCGACGTACGGTAGATGGGTTTGAGTCATTAAGTGCCACTACATGCTAGACTTATCTTTTATAGACCGATGTCACGATCATAGAACATATTTTAATTACATAAGTTCCTCCACCCTGGAAAGTGGTCCTATGGTCAATTTGTACACAAGGTCCGTGGTTAGTTGCCATCCCAACCATATCCTCGTAACTTAACTACGCCAGGGTCCTATGGTCAATTCTCCTAGCATACCAAGTATAACCGGGTGTTTTAAACTACCGCAACTAATGGGTCTCAAGATAAACTAAGCATGCACACACGTAGAAGCATTAAGAAAAGTACGAAAACATAATCAAAACTATATATAAATCATAACTAGGCTAGCACCAAAGGTGCTTAGCCGATCATATTAAATTCAACACTCGAATAAATGTTTACAAATGCCATGAACTCGAAATAAAAATGAAATGATGAAATGCTAAAACTTATGGTGATATAGGCGTGATTTCTCCCTTGGAAATGCTCCGTATGCTGCTGTAGAATGAACTTGAGAAAGCTCCCAACAATCTCTGATTTTGTGTGTGAGAAAGTTGTATGCAAAATACAGAAATTAGGGTTGTATTTATAGCCCCGTCATAACTACGATGTAACTCAGAAAGGGTGTTATGCCGTAGCTAGTGTAATCCTGAGAAGATCTTATCCAAAAGTTAATAGTTGCGGCATAGCTAAGTATTGACGTAGCTTCAATTAGGGTTCTACGTCGTAATTTCATGTGTTGTTACGTTGTAGCTTCATTCTTGGATCTAGGATTACCCACGTAGTCTTTGTTACGCCGTAGCCTCATTGTTGTGTTACGGTGTAGTCCTTACTTCGAGAAATACTTAAGAGACTTGATATTGTTATGGCGTAACTTAGGATTTGGTTACGCCGTAACTCTTGATTCGCGTTGACTTTGGTTTTCAAGTTTAAATTTCCAACTATGGCGTAACTCTTGAAATGTTACGCCGTAGCTTCTTCAAGCATACTAAAATGTTTATCTTTTGCACGTTCTTTCCAATTTACTCTTCTCTTTAGCTCCTATGCTCATTTGTAACCTAGATAAAAAAATGTAAAGAAATCAAACCATATCCGTATAATAAGTAAAATAAACGAGCATAATAGGGGGAATTGACACTTAAATATCAGGATTATTTGACATCATCAAATATTCCCCCACTTGAACTCTACTTGCCCTCAAGTAGACCTTATTAGAAGTATTCTTAAAAAGATATCCCCCAATATTACTTGGGGAATATGAGATTAAAAATATCCTATGCTAGAATTCTCAAAGCCAAACACCTCATGAAAGGGGAACTAACACTCATACTCTCTCATATTTTAAGTGTCAATTTTCAGGGTGATCACTCAAAGCACAGTCATAGTATGTATTCTATCATAGGCTTGGCGGTTACACAAATCTCCACCACTAGAGCTAAGGTCAAAACAATCTTTAGAAGGCAATATTGGGTGAACACAATTATGGTTAAGGGTGAATTGTCGTTACTAACATACCACGGCAAAGGCGACATTGAACATCGATACATGACCGGAACGCCGGGCAAGACACCAATGCCTGCTCAAATCTTTCACCTAAGCATGATTCACGACTAAAGGGTAGGAATAGACATGGGAATACACAAAATGGGTGTAAAAATAAAAATAACAAGCAAATAGTCTAAGCCTACAATTAAGTAATCACCATTTACCGTGCGCCCAAAGTCCAAGTTTCGAAACTAAAGAACCAGATCATAACAAGTATAAGTGCCATGAGAGGATGTCATGATGGACACTCTACTTGGTCTTCATGTTGGTGTAGAGATTTCACCAACTCATATCTTCAAATGTGACCGAAGGGGCCTCTTCGATACTATATCTTGATAAGCTAATAATCAAGGTGCTATACAATGGTGCACCATCAATACAACTAATTACAAACAGAAATTCACAGTTTTTTTTTGAAATCATAACTAAGATGCAAACATATTTACATCCCTCTACTTGAGATGAACCATGAATGAGAGTTTGGGGGGTCTTCTATTGAGTGAATGTTATGCCGTAATAGAGAGTGAATGTTACGCCATAGCTTCTTCAATCATACTAAAATGTTTATCTTTTGCACGTTCTTTCCAATTTCCTCGTCTCTTTAGCTCCTATGCTCATTTGTAACCTGTATACAAAATGTAAAGAAATCAAAGCATATATCCTTATAATAAGAAAATAAATGAGCATAATAGGGGGAAATTGAGACTTAAATATAAGGATTATTTGACGTCATCAACCTGTAATTCCTTTCTTGCCATATAAAATAACAGGAAACCTCGGATACAAGTTTGGCAATAACACTTCTAGCTGAGCGCTTCCTTGAAATAGGAATGAGATGAGTAACAATAGAGTCCAAAGAAACTGCAAAGGTGGTAAAACCTGCATAAATCTTTACATGATTCCACAGCTGAAAAGAGAAAGAACAAGCAAAGAAAAGATGGTCATGGGAGTCCAGTTCCACCACACACAAAAGGCACTATAACAGGTTCAAGTTAGTATTACTACTAACGTCCTGTTATCGCAAAGTAGCTTATGTCCTCAATTTCTATTTAATAACCAACTAAAGATTGAAAGCATGGCAAGGAATGCAGCAAGAGAACCAAACAATGTCATACCAATCAATAACATCACCTCTAAGGGGAATAGAATCCCACACCGATGTAACTAAGAACTCGATAACTACACCACTACTAGTCTTCCACTCCAACCGGTCCATAGAATTAGAAACAATGATCGGAGCAATAATGGTAACACGAGTGGGGTATTTAAAATATCATTCGGCCACACCCGGCATCCATTCACCAAAACAACCTTAACTATAGACGAACAATTAAACCAGCTTTATGAATATTACGACTAGAAATAATGTTCAAAAAGAGGGCTAAAAGGATGCCAATGATCAAACCATACCGAGGCCATGTTACCATCCCCAAGATGACACCATATAAACTGCCTAATTCGAGGATGAACCTAAAGGATCTTCCTTTATCCCCATGACATGTTACCCCGCAACGGATAGTCCCTCATTGCAATTTCGTCCCTCATAGTTTAAAGTTGCATAGGTTGTCCCTAATTTGGAAAAATAAAAACACCACCGATTCATTTTTTAACTGGTGTTAAATAGGTTTCATTATCATTTACTCATTAGCCATTTTGGTTAAAAACCGTTACATCGTCTATACTTTATAATAATGGTTATTTGTAATTTAAAGTTTTTCGACTTTATGTACGTTTTCATACGTTTTTATCCTTTTTTGTCTATTTTTAACATTTTCATCTATTTTTATACGTTTTCTTATGTTTTATCCACTTTCGTACGTTTTTATAGGTTTTTGTCCATTTTACGTTTTCATACGTTTTTATCTATTTTTATACGTTTTTATCTATTTTTATACGTTTTCATGTGTTTTTATACGTTTTCGCGTGTTTTCTTATTTTTGTCCCTTTTTTATGTTTATGTCCATTTTTCTTATGTTTTCGTACGTTTTTATCTGTTTTATACGTTTTCTTACGTTGTAATCCGTTTTTATACATCTTCATCCGTTTTCTTATGTTTTATCCGTTTTCATCCATTTTTATACGTTTTCGTCCATTTTTAAATGTTTTCATCCATTTTTCTTACGTTCTAATTTGTTTTTATACGTTTTCATACATTTGTACTAATAAGGATTTATTTGTTACGCTTTTAAGGGGTCATTTAAGCCATAAATCATAAATATATGGTCAAATATTACCTCAAATCGCTTCTTTTCTCATTTTAGGTACTTGGGACGTGATTCTGAAATATGGAGCATTTTTTGGGCATTTTGGGCTCAAGAATGATGAAAATAACAGAGTCAAGAAAAATGTCAGGAATTGCACCTGACGGCGTCAGGCATTGGAAGCTGACGCCATCACTTGAAGTTAATTATGATGGAAATTATCAAATGTGACACTCAAGAAACCATTTGAAGAATTACACCTAACGGCGTCAGGTGTAAATGGAAGTAGGCCGTCAGGTTATGAGCTAAAGAGAGACGGACTAGAAGGATTTTAAGCGTGACGATGTCAGAGAGTGATTGCACAACACGAAAGCCTAATAGCGGCATTCTGACTGCGTCAGGAATTATAACCTAACGCCGTCAGCCTTGTAAATCTATATATAGTTTTTGATTTTTCATTCATTAAATGTGCAACTTTGGAGACAAACCCTAGTACGAATTTCAGAGATCTTTAAGGGTTTTCATACCCTTTTTTCTTCCATGTTATTGAAGATATGTTTACTGTTAATCATTCATCATGTCTATGTGTTGTTTGATTATTTGTTTATCTTTTCTTCCTTTTAACAAGCTAGCTTAGGTTAATTAGTGTTTGCTTAGATCTAATGAAACCTGATTATTGATTGTTGATTAGTCGTCTATTGTTTAGTTGATTGACTTGCGTTAGGTTTAAGAAAACTGGCCGACTTCCGTTGTGTAACAAGCTTGAACGTCTTAAAAAATGTAATCGGATGTGCACTACGGTTTTATTCGTTGTATTTAATGCGTGAGTAGAGATTAATGATTCTATGATAGGATACTAAACGTGTCGTCATAAGAAGAAGTCAATAATCATAGAGTTGGGGAAGGTTGTGCACACCCCACGACTGGCATTAAAGAATACAAAGCTTCAACTAAAACAACTGCACTATGACATTCAACGAGTCAACAAGAGATAACTAGGGAGTAATTAAGTCTAAGTAAACACGTTTGTCTCATTATAAGAAGTCCACCACTTTTATTTTCTTGTTATTTTATTTCTGTTTTTAGTTTAATTAGTAGTTTTGGGTTAGTTGACTAGCAACTAATTCCGCCCCTACCTTCAAAACCGTGATTTTACCTCCTTTCATAAAATACAAAAAGAATCATCCCTCACCTTTAGGCTTAAATTGACATACATCTCAACCTAACGACACAATTCCCCTAGAGAACAATCAATCCCCCGGAATACCTATACTACACTACAACGACAAGGTACACTGCCTGGAGGATTGCAAGCTTCTCAAGATCCCTTGAGAAGTAAACCCTTTTATGAAGCCACAATCCTCTTATCATGTATATATTTTCATACGTTTTTATCCGTTTTTATCCATTTTCGCCCATTTTCTTACATTTTCAAATGTTTTTGTATGTTTTTATCTGTTTCCGTCAGTTTTTACACATTCTCGTCCATTTTTATAAATCCTCTTATGTTTTTATCCGTTTTCGTCCGTTTTTATACATTTTCGTCTATTTTCATACGTTTTTGTCCATTTTTCTTATGTTTTCATACATTTTATCCGTTTTTATACATTTTCATTCATTTTTATCCATTTTTACATGCTTTCATCCATCTTTATACACTTTCTTACATTCTTATCCATTTTCATACATTTTTGTTCATTTTTCTCAAGTCTTTTTACATTTTTATCTGTTTTTATTCGTTTTCATACATTTTATCCGCTTTAATATATTTTTATTCATTTTCGCCTGTTTTATACATTTTTATACGTTTTATTACGCATAAAAATAGACAAAAACTTATGTAAAATTAAGAAAATGGGTGATAATGTGTAAAAACGGATAAAACTGTATTAAATGGATAAAATGTTTGAAAACGTATAAAAATAGACAAAAACGGATAAAAATGTAAGAATATGTCTAAAAACAAATAACAACTTGCAAGAACGGACGAAAACGGATAAAAACATAAAAAAACGTATTATAATATAAGAAAATAGGCGAAAACGTATAAAAACATATAAAAACGTATCAAATGTACGAAAACACATAAAAACGGATTATAAATTAAGAAAACCAGACAAAAACGTATAAAAACGAATGAAAACGTATAAAATGGGACGAAAACGGATAAAAATGTGAGAATACATATAAAAATGGACGAAAACGGATAAAAATGTATGAAAAGATATAAAAACGGATGAAACCGTATAAAAATGGATAAGAACGTTTGAAAACATAAGAAAACGAATACAAACGTATAAGACAGACAAAAACGTAAAAAAGGACAAAAACTTATGCAAATGAAAGAAAATGGGCGAAAACGTAAACAAATAAAAATGGATTAAAACGTGTGAAAACAAAAAAAACGAACGGAAACGGATAAAAATGTAAGACAACTTATAAAAACGAATGAAACACATAAAAACGGTAAAAAAGGTATAAAAATGTATGAAAACGTAAGAAAATGCATAAAAACGTACCTAAAGTCAAAAAACTTTAAATTATAAACAACCATTACTATATAGGATAAACGATGTAATGGTATTTAACCAAAAGGACTAACGTGTAAATAATAACGAAGCTCATTTAACACTAGTTAAAAATTGGATTGGTGGTGTTATTTTTTTTTCCAAATTAGGGATGACCAATGCAACTTTAAACTATGAGGGATGAAAGTTGTAATTTTGGACAAACCACAAGGACCATCATGTAATTTACTCTAAAATTAAACAAGTCACTTGAAACTAACTTTTACAATTATTAGTCCAAATTTTGGATTAAAAATCTAAAGGTACATATTTGACGTTTTAAATTTGATGGTGGAAGAGATATTTAAACTTCTCATCAACTAGTATTTTTGCTCTCTTTTATATGGTACAAGTTTCATCTAGTCTTTATTCAAGGAACACTTGTTTGACAAGTTTAAGAATGCTGGCAACGCACATCATTGAAAATAATATTACGTTTACTAAAGTTTAAAAGATGTCTAGAAAAGTCATACCTAGTTTTAGACATTCTGAATCTTCAAGGTGTCTGTTTGACGTTATTATATATTTATATAAGTAAATTTGGCTAATCAACATACTTAAAGGATGAGAAACGAAAATTCAAAAGATTCCCATTATGTAACACAAATTATATACGCTTTACTCGCCTCCGTCCCTCTATATATATACCCCACCGTTCTCCGTCCACCCCCACTTTCCCTCAACTAACACATTACTCTCTTTACCTTCTACTTTCTCTCTAACATTCATTATTTGACATTTCTCTTTATTTTATATTTAACAGTTTTTTTTAATAATCTATATAAAACGATGATGCAAATCGGCTCAACAGTTCCAGCACACAATCTTCAAATATTTCAAGCAAGATTTGCTGTTAACTGTAATGGGTCGACTGCAAAACCGCCACTAGAATCTTGTTCATCCAAAAATAGCAAGAAAAACATTACCTTATCAACAAATAAATTCACAAGAGAACACTTGTCAAATCTTGATAAACTATTAGGTGGTAAAGAGACTCATGTCATTCATTCGGAACCGGAAATGGATAAAAAAGATAGTGATGATAATGGGTTACTAGAGAATAGAGTAAAGGGTCTTTTAGAAGGGCTGAACTTACCTTAAATTTGGCCCAAAAATAAGGCGGTGGAAGAGATGTCTCCCCGCCTCCTTAACAGGCTGCAAAGGCTGTTGTCAAAAAAACGGAATTGAGTATTCTCCAAGAAAATGTATGGCTGCTAGGTGGAGAGAGTATCATGGTTCCAATATTTGGGAGGGCTTACTTGATCCCCTTGATGAGAATCTTCGGCGAGAAATGGTGCGGTACGGCGAGTTTATTCAAGCTGCGTTTCATTGTTTTAATTCTGATCCCGCCACCTCGGGGAAGGAAGTGCCTTCGCCCCGCCATGTCTTGGTCCCGGATAAATCCTACCGGGTAACCAAAACACTGTACGCCACCTCATCTGCCGGGTTACCTAATTGGGTGGACAAGGTGGCGCCAGATCTTCAGTGGATGACACAACGTACTAGTTGTATTGGGTACGTTGTTGTATGCGACGATCAAAAAGAGATCTCTCGCATGGGTCGAAGGGATATAGTAATATCCCTTCGCGGAATAGCTACATGTCTTGAATGGGTGGAAAACATGCGGGATCTGCTAGTGAAAATCCCTGGGAAAACTGATGGGACCTATGGACAGCCGAAAGTACAATGTGGTTTTTTGAGTTTGTACAAGACCACAGGGGCTCATGTCGCAAGCCTAGCAGATTCAGTGGTTGCAGAAGTCAAACGGTTAACTGAGTTATATGAAGGTGAAAACCTAAGTATTACAGTGACCGGGCATAGTCTTGGTGCCGCATTAGCTTTATTGGTGGCTGATGATTTGAGCACTTGCAAACCTAAGTATTACAGTGACCGGGCATAGTCTTAGCTTTATTGGTGGCTGATGACTTGAGCACGAGCAATAGCAGTCTACACGTTTGGTGGTCCTCGAGTTGGAAATCATGAATTTACAAAGTGTCTTAGTTCCCAAAATGTGAAAGTGCTACGAATTGCAAACTCTCAAGATATGATTCCTTGGGTTCCATGAATGTTTGTTAGTGAAGAACTTGATAAAAAACTGAGAGTCAAAAAGGGCTCACAAAGTTTTGGACATGCTCAACAACAACATGCCTTGGGCATATGCACATGCTGGAACAGAACTACGAATCGACACAAAAAACTCTCCGTATCTAAAACCAAATGCTGACGTGTCATGTTGTCATGACTTGGAAGCATACCTACACTTGGTAGATGGGTTCTTGGCATCAAATTGCCCATTCAGAGCAAATGCAAAAAGAAGCTTGGTGAAGTTGCTACATGAACAAAACTCAAATGTCAAGAAACTATACACAAGCAAAGCAAAGGGGTTGAAGTTGAATTTAGAAAGGGATATGCAAATGTCAAATTGTTTACCAAGTCCATCATAAAACTTGTATTATGCCACCTTTTTCTTAGATATTTTTTCAAGAAGGATAAATAGACTTCTTGTTAATATACATCTCGCTGGTGACTGGCCGCATATATAATTTTATATTTTGGTGCATATTACCTACAATAACATTTATCAGGGTAAATGTAATTACTATTAAAAACAAGAGTTGATGAATAGAATTCTCACATATTTTACCACCACATAATTTTGTATTCTATAATCTTTTACAATGTTCATCTTTACTAAAATCAACCCATAACATCCTCTCTCTAAAATCAACAATCACCACTTTTTATGGAAAATGTTGGGTTAACCAGTGGTGTGTTTTCAAAATTTATGGCTTTACATATTAAAAACTTTAGTAGCTTCATCAGATGAATGAAAACGTATTTAAAAACATATGTTTATGAAAAGATGTTTTCCAGATTAATTTTCCCAAAAAACTAAACACAACCTACTTAATCAATCATGCATAATGCAACAGTAAAGCATACCTTAGGCTGAGAGCAATGGAACAGATTTAATCGGTCGAGCATTGTCCTCAACCGATATTCATCATATCGGTCGTCACCTATGTGGCCCTTAGTTGGAATATCGGTCGAGTTGGGCAAAAAACAAGAATCAGTTGAGAATACAACCGATATGAAAAGAAGCATGTTACCGTTTGTATTAAATACAATCCACTGTGGCATTTGGGTCATGTTTGGTCGTCGGAGAGAGAAAGCTGACATGGCAGCCGGAAAGTTGGGTCAAGTTGGGTCACCACTGTGCCCAACCTTATGTAATTCTGCAAAACAGGAACGACATTCCATCTTTTCTTCTTTGCTCCCATGTCTCACGAATTGCTCAAAGAACACGAGTCATCAACCTCTGATCCACATAACGAGATCATCCCAGTGAGTGTCCACAATAGCACTCAAGCATACCCAGATAGTCGCTAGGTTTGAGCTAATACACGTCATACGTAACAAGAGAAACCAAAACACGAACACGCAATGCGTTTGTGTGGTGTGTGTGTTTCGGTCAAACAGAGGAGCATCAAGGGTGTTTAGGGTTTTGTCCACTGATTGATTAATTGATTATGAATCAGATTCATTGAACTTATATTTATATTAATCTTATAACTTATTCAATAAGATAAAGATAAATACTAAATATAAAACAACATAATTACTATATTTAAATAAGAGATAAACTTCATATTTAAAATACATAATTACTTTATTTATTTGATAATTATCTTGTCAAACAAGATTCATTCAACTTACACCACAAGAATCATGAGAACGGGCGACGAAGATCGTCGGCACGAACCACTAAAAGACAAAAAAATGAATGGGCAATGTTTCATCAAGCAAAGGAAAGTAAGGAAGGGAAAATTTGGTGCAGGTTCTAGCAATGTGGGAAGTAGCAGAAAAAAAAAATGAATGGGCGATGTTTGTTATGGTCTATGTCGTGTGTTTCGTTTGCTTGTCAAGTTGTTTCGTTTGGGTCTGTATGAAATGTATGTGGTTGAGAACTCTTGTGTTTTGAATAAAAGGTTTGCCTTCGTGTTTGTTAATTGTAAATGCTATGAGAGTGGTAAGTGTATAAAATGATCGGTATTGATGGTGGTGTATAGTGTATAAACTCACCACTCGGTAGTTGGATTTACTCATTCCTTTGAATAATGAAATGTCTTAGAAATATCATTTGTAAGAATACATCATAAACTAAATCCAATTGGTACACATTTTGTTGTATTAAATTGATATACCGGGTATAATCGTCTTCATTTATACTACTGTGTTCTATATTTGCATGTTTAATCCATGAATAATTTATTTATTTTAAAATTGTACCACCCCAACCCAGCATGGGTTCAGAGCGCTACAGTATGGTGACATATCAAAGCATACAAAGCGTACAACGCAAGCGGAAGACTTAAAACAAAAGATTACAAGGGGAAATCTAAAAGTACAATAGAAATACTAAAACTATAAAAGAAAAGAAACTACAAACTAAACAAAGTCTAATCTAATCCAAGTCCAAAACTAGTCCAGATGTAATGGGCTTCTAGTCCATGGGGTAGTCCAATAAAGCTCATATGCTCTCTCTTCACCCAAACCCAAATTCCAACCTAAAACCTGCCGCAGGAAAAGAAATGCGGCTGAGCTTAAAAAGCCCACTGAACAGATATATAGCAAAACAAACGGATAATCGAAACGTATATAACTAAGAGAAATAGAACATCATAAGCTTCTGCTGAAAGGAATATCATCTGTCAAATGCATAAGAGATCAACATACACTGAACGAATATCATAAGTCAAAGGGAAACGAAGTATCAAAGATATATCACATAAGTATCATCATAAGGGAAAGGTAAAGAGCACGTATCAACAAAGAAGCGTCAAAACAAGATTCTTGAATAGACAAACGAATTATAGGAAAGCCACGAGCCGACCTACCGAGGTACTCGATAGATCTCAAAACCTACAAATCCATATCATATCATACAAAGGAATACGAAGAGGGGAGACCCCTTCGTAAACACATGGATTCGATCAAACTTCCAAAGGTGAATGGGGCACAGGCCACGTACGCCATCACGCAAAAAAAGTCTTCCAAAACAGAACATATCCTAGGATGCATCCATACGCCCCCGCTAAACAAAATCATATATGCACCCTGCTCACACGACAGGTATACATATACATCAAAATAGCCAATCATATCATAACGAAGGAGGACGTCGGGGACTGATCACACCGTCCCAGATAGTGTCACGCTATTGGTGCCTCAATGACGCGCCCATGGTACCTCCATGAGTAGTTAGAAAACTCGGGCATAAGAACGAAATAAACATACTATATCATAGCATACCAAACGAATCATATCGAAGCATCATATCCAAACAAAACATATCATATATCATGTCAACGAAGCATATCAAAGGATCCTATCAAGGACCACATCAAACAAAGAATCATAATCATACGAATCATGGCAAAGGATCATAATCAAAGAAAATGAATCAAAGGTCAAGGATCAAAAAGTCATGAGAGAGAGAGAGAACACCCTTACTGAAAAAGGGTAGAATATTTGTACCTGAAACCGCCAACGAAAACTTATCGTAACGTAGGAATGGGAAGTCACTCCTTCAGCGAATCTACACGAATTAATGATCGGCTAATTATTAATAACTTATTTTAAATCAGATTACTCGTTTTAGTCGGCTTTCCATTTAAAGCAGCTATCCAAAAATAGTACCTTTCTATTTTTAGTAAGTTTTCCGAATTAGTAACTCAATGCTTTAATGTTATAATTGACAATTAATAATATTTAAGGATTAAAATGACAATTATAGTAGTTTTTAATTACGTCAGTTTAGTAAAGTTTAGGATCAAAATATAAATTATCAAAATTAAATATTAAAAATGTCAAATAAAATTATTTTAAGGTTTATACTATTATTTTTATATTAAGATGATAACTTTAAACCCCGTCGTTTATAATTTATTAACGTACCATTGACATTAATCTTAGACCAAAAATATAATCGACACTCACACGCATGCCCAACAGACACATATGTCTAAAAAAAATACAACCGACTCACCATGCCAAAACACAAGAACATAGATTTCTCATTTAACATACACATACACGTACCATATATAGCTTCCATTTTCCATCATATAACAACCCGTATATTTAAATAGGTGTGACATGCATGTAGAACTCACCCTTGTTAAAATCCGTACACAGCCCAAACAATTACTCTCATGCGAGCCCGATGCGACACAAACAATAAGTTTTTATACACTCACTCACACTCGACATTCTATTTAACGAGACACAATAAGAATAAAATACGGCATCACTCTACCCATTTCAAACAGTTGGTACCCATGTTTTTAGACCTTTCGTGACTTACAAAACTCGCATGCCAACATACTACTCGGTGGCTAACATAACAACACCGTAAGTCCACACGTTTTCAAAACACCCTACGTGATTCCATGCACACATATTATATTATGAGTCCAACACTGATTACACCATACCACATATATACTATACATGCATGCATAATTTTATATTCAAAATAACTTAACAATGGTTTAGTTTTAGCTGATCTATGCTTCTGTATTAAATTCTATGACTCGTTCTAATGACCATATATACTCACGCATAATATTGATTTCAACATACAGGTTCTCACTCATATGCATGCATGTCTTCATTCTTTTATTACTTGAATTTCATCCAGTTACCATATCATGTTTTAAAAATATAAGGACTTAAAGACCAGCTTAGTAGTTTATGTGACGACAGATTCGAAAGTCCTCAAAAAAAATAATAAATGAATAATAATAATAATAATAATAATAATAATAATAATAATATCAACATATATATATCCAGGTTTTAACCGAGTAACAAAAGATCAAAACTAACGCATGAGATAGATTCGAAACAGCCAAGGATTCAATATCGACACATATGTGTTTATCATTATTTCATGCGATTACATAAACTCACCATTTTATGTGACCTCTAACATGTTGTTGAAGTAAAACTTTGCTTCTACTTCAGACAAGCGGAATGAATCCTTCGGACTATGATTGGTCCTTCGGATTCAGGGTGATCCTTGCTTATAGCGTACTGCTTCGGATATCTGCAAAACAGGTACGTCCGTTAGTCTCGCCCCGGGAAAGTATCCCAGGACCAACCTCCGGCGTGAGAGTAAGTATATATTCTTAGAGAAAGAAAGTATGAATGAAGTTAGAGAGTGAGAGAATTAGTTAACCTTTAAGTGAAGATTTCTTCTCTATTTATAGACTTTCTATATGGAGTGCCAGACTGGTTTGTACTTAGTCCCTTAATGTTTGCTAGCTTATGCTCCATTATCATATACTTGGTGTACTTACTTGTACTTTGGTTCATGTACTTACTGGTTTATCCGAATGGTTACGTCCTCCGGAGGGCTGGGGTCATGCGGATGTCCTCAACCCTTCGGCTATTAGTCAATTCTTCTTGAACACATTTGGGCACGCTTCGCTTGATGTGGACCCGGAGGGTATGTGTTCCGCACGGCGTATATCCGGAGGGTACATACGCCAACATGTCCCCCCCAGTATCATAGTATTGGTTATGCCAATGGTGTGATACTCAGTCTGTTTTTATAGTTTTACGGAGGGTAAGTTATAGCTTCGTCGTTGTTAAAGTTGTGTGCAAAGTGCCAAATGTAATTAATGTGTCGTTTAAGGATCGCCGTCGTTTTTCACCGTGCCTTCTGGATTGGAACACGTGTGCATTTTTTGAGACACACAGTTTGGATGGAGACATGTTAGCCCTACAGGTGACGTGTCGTTTCTCGCCCAATTTTTACCGTCTATAAATAGTTCTTTTTTTTCTCATTTACACCACTGTAATTTCTCTTCTCAACACACACAGATTTCTGACACATTTTATCTCATCCGTATTCCGAACGATTTTTCCCGTCGTCTTTGAGGTACGTCTTAGTCCGTTTAGTTTTTTGTTGTTTGGCTATACCCTTCTCCTTTTCGGATTCATCATGTCAGAATCTACCGCTTCATTTGATTATGAAGACGTATCAATGCCGAAGGATTCTCACATTAAAAAGGATATACTTTTAAGGAATTCTGTGATGGACGAAGCTGATGTGCATGCCTTAGTGTTGACTTTCGGAATACCGAAGGATTTACATCCGAGGGTACCTCCGACGGGTATGACGATGAACCAATTGCCTGAGGATGCCATTGGTTTATACGCAGAGTATTTCTTTGAGGGCGGCCTCACTATCCCTTTTTCTACCTTTCTTTTAGATGTTATTAAGTACTTTAAGGTTCATATTTCTCAGTTGGTTCCGTTGGGCATGCATCGTGCTACTCTTTTTTAGGTGTATTGCCGGAGCATGCACATTCCTCCTACCACTCCCTTGTTTCGCGTCTTTTACAAATTTAGCAAACAGGGTTGTTGGTTTTCTTTTGAAAAGCGTGTTCATAAGGATAGGAAAGTTTGTTTTGGGGATTTTCCTTCCTATCTGAAGGGTTGGAAGTATCAATTTTTCTTAATCGACAGGCGAGCTATTCTGTTTGCTATGCCTTGGAGGCATTCGGATTCGGATGTGTCGGATCCGTTTCCAAAGAGAAATGAGTATGATGCTTCTCATGCCGATAGGCTGGCCGAGGTGATTATTGAGCCATGCCAAGTTCCACAGGCGTTCTTATATGCTTTGGGCTTATCGGATCACTGGGATTTTCCCGGTTACCGTCCGGCTTTGAGGGATGAGCAGGGGAGGGGTATAGCCTTTGTTATAAGTATGAATTTTTAAGTTGTGCATCTTTTTTTTCGTATTTAACAATGGGTTTTGTTTATCCGCAGGTGTGACTATGTCAAGCTATTTGAAGAAACCACCTCTACGAAGGAATGTCACTGTGGTGAAAGGGGACAAACTTTCGGAAGGCCAAGCTCGTGAGATGCACGTTACTCATCCTTTGGCTTTCAACAGTGAGGTTCCGGAGAAGAATGACGAGTTGAAGAAGGTTGAGGTTCCAGATGATAAGGTGTTGGCTGCCAGGGAGAAAAAGAAAGAGCAGGCTGCCAAGCTGGGCTTGAAGAAGCCTCCGACTAAGAGAACCGGAGGGAGTGTTTCTTCACGTCTTCATAAGAGAAGCAAGCTATCTGCTGACGATCATGTCATTGACCTGGATGCTGCTGAGGGCATTGCGGATCCAGAGCTCATCCGTTCGGTTCATCCGAAAGATTTTCCAGCTGGTTAATCCGGAGGATCTGGTGCTGGTATGTTGTTCTTAATGTTCTTTTCCATTCGTAATTACTTGTCTCCTTTCAATTTATCATTTGCTTAATAAAGGTTTTTTGTTTTCAGGGGGCTCGAAGGGTGCTCCTTCTCGTTCAGGGAAAGAGACCCTTGTGGAGGAGGAGGATGCGGATGTTGATATAGAAGGGGATGATGAAGATGATGCGACTTTTGTTCCTGCATGGTCACTGAAGAGGGGCACCCGTATGAATAATGCCAATGTTTGTAGGGATATGATGATTAACTTGGCTACCCCTGGGGAAGAGAAGTATCTGGATGGTCAGGATGATAGTGATGCTATCCGAAGGTCGTGGTTGTTGCTGGGCAAGAGTGCTACGGCTCAAGCGGATGTTATCTTCCGTTTCGAGTCTCTTATGCGTGAGCACCAAAAGTTGTCTGACACCCACAAGGTTTGTGACAAGACCTTCGATGATAACTGGAAGAGGTTTGGGGAGATGGCCGAGGAGTTAAAGAAGGTCAAGGATGAGCATGCAGAGTGCGCTAAGGTAAATCTGGAGGGGATACAGAAGTTGTGCTCAGAGAATGCTAGTCTGGAAGACAGGGTTTCTCATCTTGAGATGGAGAAGGAAGAGTGGAGGAAGGTTTATGGTGAACAGGCTGAGAGGATTAAGTTACTGGAGGTTCAGTTGTCTAAGGCTAAGTTGAAGCTAAATGATGAGGAAAAGGCATATAAGGAGCTCTATCAGGAGAAACAGGATATTGCTATAGCCGCTGGAAATGCCGAGGTGGACCGGAACCCTATAGTCAATGAGTTCATCACGGACGCTATCCGTCGTTTCCTTGGTAGTCATGAGTTCCGGATGGCTTTAGCGGAGCCTTTTAATTTGTACTATTAGTCTGGGTTGATAGATGGGGCTGGTTTGTTTGACGAGCCGGAGAAGGTGGCCAAACTATTGGAAGAGGTGGAGGGCATGGACATGGAAGCCGATGCAAAATATCAAACGTTATATGTGATGAGGCGAAAAATGAACCATTTTTAGGGGGTCATTTAAGCCCGGAATTGAATTTATTTGATCAAATATTGCCCTAAATCGTTCCTTTTGTGATTTTAGGTACTTTGGGAGTGAAATCTGGAAAAGGAAGCAATTCGGACGTTTTTGGAGCACAAAAGTGAAGAAAACGCCAAAGACTTAATTTTCCTTGCTGGGAACAGTAGGTGACGGCGTCAAGAGTAAGGATTTGACGGCGTCAAGAGTAATTTTCATGACGACCCAGTACAGAAATGAAGGCGTCACAAGGTAGAGCATCAAGAGTAAAATACGTGACGGTCTAGAAAAAGTTATAACGTGACGGCGTCAGAAGTAGATCAAGGCAGTCCGAGAAGTATTTTGGCGGCGAGATGACGGCGTCACCAATTTGGTCTTGACGCCGTCAGCCTCAATTTCCTATATATAGTTTTCTAATTTTCATTCAAAAAGAGAGAAGTTTTAGAGAAACCCTAAGGCCGAACTTAGTACGAATTTTACAGGTTTTTCAAGGGTTCTCAGCCCTTGAACCCTTTCATGTGTAATTGAGATAAGTTTTCTTTTAATTCAATCAATATGTCTATGTGTTGGTTGTCTATATCTTGTTCTTGTCTTAATTCCATCATGCTAGGCTAGATCTATCTTGTGTTTTCTTAGATCTAATGAAACCTAGATGAATGATTTCGATGTTAGGCTTAAGAAAACTGGCAGATCTCCAAATGGTAACATGCTTGAACGTCTTAGGAAACATGAACTAACGTGCACTAGGTTTTATTGGTTGTATTTAATGCATGAGTAAATTCTAATGATCCCATGTTAGGAGCTTCTTAGCCGGCTCGACATAGGAGTGAAGTAGGCACTCATAGGATTGGGGAATTAAGTGCGCCACCCCATGAATGGTATTAAGGAATACAATCCATCATCCACGCAACTATAACAAGTAATTAACGTGTAAAAGATATCTAGGGAGTAGTGAAATCTAAGTAAACACAATTTCTCCACTTATTGCTCACAACCTTAGTTTAATTTAGTTTATTTTCATTTCTAGTATTTTATTTTGATTGCATCTTTAGTATTGGGTTAGTTGACTAGCAACTAATTCCACCCAAATCCTTCAAACCCGAGATATTTACTTGCTTTCTAAAAAAGATAAAAATACAAAAAGAATCTTCCATCATCTTTAGAACTAGTAATTAGGTTTTCTAATCCTAGCGACACTATTCCTAGCTGAATGATAAATCCCCCGGTACTTGTCACTATACTATACTACAACGATCAGGTACACTGCCTGGTGGGGGTTGTAAGCTTCTCAAGATCCCTTGAGAGGTAAAGCCTGGTGCGATTCCCACGTATCAACTTTTTGGCGTCGCAGCCTGGGGAATAGTTATTGTCTAGGTTAGAATCTCTTTTTATTAGGTCTACTTGCTAGATTCCTTTCTAGTAAGATTTTATTTTTATTTTTAGGTTTTCTTTAGTCTATCTTATTTCTTTGTGTTTTTGTTCGTAACTCTTCACCACCCGACATCATGGACGATGGGAACAACTTTGAACACGTCATCCCACCACAACAAAACCCACCACTAGAACCTCTTTGGCCCCGAACCTTAGGAGAGTATTCCCGACCTAGCCACCAAGGCTACCGAAACACCATTGAGCTCACCGGAGCCAATGTGACCCCCTTGCGATCCAACACCATCCGGTTGGTGCAAAGCAGATGTGCATTCCATGGACTTCGTTCCGAAGATTCAAACCAACATCTTAAGGACTTCCTTAAAATCGTAGACTCCATAGACTTAGATGTTGAAACTAGAGAGATCTCACCGGAGCCTATTCCAATTCTCTCTACGGGATCAAGCTAGTCAATGGCTTGAGCGTTTACCCGCGGGATCCATCACCACATGGGATGATCTCACCACTCGTTTCCTTGCTCAATTTTTCCCACTGGGGAGAACTACTAAGCTTAGAAATGACATCTTGATGTTCCAACAACGTCAAAATGAATCTCTTTATGAAGCATGGACTCGTTTCAAGGACTTACTCCAAAAAGTCCCTCATCATGGCATAGATCTTTGGCTCCAAGTCCAAATCTTTTATGACCATATCGATCTCTCCACGAGCTGAGCCATTGACCAATCGGCCGGTGGTAAGCTACATGATCTAAGTGCGGAACAATCATGGGAACTCATAGAAGATCTTGCTCTCTATGACAACGAAAGTTGGAATGATCCCCATGATTTGAACAAAACGGTCAAGGCAATATCTTTGCCTTTGAACAACTCTAGCACTCCCGACCGTAGGATCATGGAACTTGAGGACCAAGTCAAGTTTCTCATGAAATCTTACGAAACTCCTAAGCCTTCAATCCAAGTGAACAAAATCACTTCTTCATGCGAATTATGCAGTGGTCCCCATGACACTTGTGATTGTGTGGAACTCCCCGGAACAGCTTTTGCGGACTACGCATCCATGCGTACCGACGAAGCGGGAGATAAGTGGTACACTTTTAAGCCCGAGCCAAACCCTTACTGTGATTCATACAAACCCTCTTGGAAAAATCACCCAAACCTTAGGTGGAAACAAAATCAACCCAATTCTTCCAATCCGCCTAATCGTTACCAACTAAACGGTCCACCCTCCAACCGTACTTTCAACAACAATCCTTCTAACAATTATGGTAGTACCAACAATCTTGAAGGATTGATGTCTAAGTTCATGGCATCTCAAGAAGCTCTCATAGCTAGGTTTAAAACCGAATTCAACCAACAACAAACGGAGATGACCAACAAGATTGACAACTTGTTGAAGGCCCTCAACAACCAAGCGTTAGCCACACCTAGGAAGGACACTAGGGACACCAATAACGGAATCCAAATTAAGGACCCCTCATCATCCAAACATGTCCACTTTGTCAATGTTGTCACCATTAAGCCAATAGATAAGGAGATAGAAGAAAGTGACAAGGATGAAGTTGGAGTAGAAACCGAGACTAGGGGTGAAAGTAGGGAGGTTGAGGTTAATAAGGGAGAAGAATTAGAGGAAGTAGAAACTATAGAGAAATACTTTGATAAGATGCCCACCAAGGAAGAACGAGAATACCATAAGGATTTATTCGATAGTCCCGAGAGACCATATATCCTTGGCACACCCTTTATCAAAATGGGAGACCCCTCTAACATTAACATACCATGCAATATCGGGCACATGCATATATGGAAAGCTTACATCAATCCTATATCTCCCGTAAACATCATGACTAGGACTTATTACAATTGGGTAATGAAGAAACAACTTGATTTTAGGATGATGCCCAATAAGAATTTGATAAGTAATTTTGTAGGAAGAGTGAAAGGATTGCATGTGATTATAGGTAATTTCACCTATGAGATCGATTTTATGATAGTGGAAGACACTCGTCCGGTGATAGATGATTGCCTAAGCCAAGTAATATTTGGAAAACCATTTGTTGAGGCCACTAGGATGAGTTATGACCCGACTCTAGGGATAGTTAGATTCAAGGAAGATAATGATGAGGTTGCCTACCAAATGCCCTACAAAATTGAGCAATACCGCCTCCTCTCTAATATAGAAAAAGAACACAAGCAAGCGGCTTATTATAGGAATGAGGAGGATAGACGTAGAGGAGTAGAGTATGTGAAGAGTAGGATGCTTGGTTTCTACAAAGAATGCTTGCAACTAGGTCCGGAATACAAAAATGGTTTAGAAGACGACCTAGAGAGTGGAACCAACGATGAGGTCACGTAGTAACCCATGACCTTGAGTCTAGCTACAAGACTCGTAAATAAAGAAAAGCGCTTCTTGGGAGGCAACCCATGTTTTGTGTGATTTTATTTTTTTTTATTTGTTATTTGCTTCTGTATGCATGCTTTATTTTTATTATTGGTAGATCATGTTTCTCAATTAAATAGTGGAAATACTTTACTTTGTTGTTTTGGCCTAGTCTTAACTCCACCTAAAAGTATTTTTGCAAAAGATAAGTGTAAGGGGAAACCCCAAATATGTTTTTAAGAAACAAACCGATCATGATTCTCCACAATATTAAATGAACATGTATATTCGTATTTGTTAGAGTCAAATGCTTGTATTGAGTCACAATGAAGTTTTGTAGGATTTTCTAGGAAGTAGGACCAAGTTTTTCCAGAAATTTTCTGGAAACTTAACATAAGAATTTCTGCAGGTCATTTCTGACGGCGTCATGAGATACCTCTTGACGGCGTCACGTGTAAAAATCTGGAAATTTTACCAGTTTTGTTTTTCTAACGGAGTCTTATGGTTTTTGTGAATTATTAAGTTTTATAATCTCCAGGAAATCTGCAAACTTCATTCCACAAGCATTATATCTTATTTTGTTTTCTAGGATTTAATAACTTATGTAGGTTGCCGCCGATTTTATGCGAGGTTGTCTTGTCTATTTTCTCAGGATTCACAGGTTATGTATGACAAGAAGATGATTTATATTCTAGAAGGGAAGCTTTGATTGTTCATTTTCTTGGAGGAAGATCTAACCTGGCCACCTAATTATCCATACCGAGCGAATCAGAGGAGTATTTGATTTCATTCTTTTTACTTTTTCACTTTTACATTCTTTACTTGAACATTGGGGACAATGTTCATCTTAAGTGTAAGGGGTTTTGTCCGTACAATAGCTGTATACTTTCCAAAATGTACCGATATGGTACGTGTACTTTTTTTATTGCCCGGATGGTACGTGTACTTTAGGTTTTGTGTTAATAAGGTCACTTTTTGACCGGATACCGGGTGCACCGGCTATTATTTTCACATTGTCTGACGTGGGGTTCTTTTTTCGTTTTTATTTCTTACGTGGAAATCCACTTCCCCCAAAATACTAATATACACGATAACTAATCCATTTTCCCCCCCAAAATCCATTTCCCCCAAATCGTTTATCCCCAAATCAACATGAAACCCTAATTCATTAATGTAAATTCAAAATTAACCCAAATTAACACAACCAATGAAGAAGATATCCATAATTGTTCATCATGAAGGCACATTTATAACCGATCCGTTTGAGTATGTAAATGGATCTGTTGACATTGTTGAGGATGCCGATTTGGGTAAGTGCAACCATTCAAGACTAATGCAGATAGTGAAAGATTGTTGTTTGTTTCCTGTTCATGGTATGTATTTCTGTGCTCCTAAACAAGATTTGGGTACACATTTGAAACCTTTAAGGAATGATACTGAGTTAGCAAGTTTTGTTAAATTAGCTTTTGACAATGGTTGCAAAGTAGAACTATATGTTGAACATCATGGTTATGATGTTTTAGATGATGCCCATATAAATGCTAGTGTAGGTGAAGAAGATGATGAATCTGAGTCTGAAATTGAATTAGAAAACATAGAAGAATATGTTGGACCAGAACATGTAGGTGAAGAAGATGTGGTGATTGCAAAGACAGAACTTAATGACCCTTTCCTGATCAAGTTAGTTGGTGGTAAGTACATTAGGGATGATGTTGTTAGTAGGCCTGCAAACTTAGGTGAAGGTTCTGCTAGTGATTCTAGGGAAAATGAAGATGAGCAAATAGAAGTTGATGACAGATTTAAGGTGAAGGAAGGTTACTCATATCCTGTTTTTGATCCTAATGTACCATGGGATGAGATGACCCCATTATTGGGTATGAAATTTGAGCACCCAGACCAGCTTAAAGAATGTTTGATTAACTATGGGGTAAAACATGGATATCAGTTATGGTTTAAGAGGAATGATTATAGAAATGTAGCAGTGTTGTGTGGAAGAAATGTGGAAGAAGGTAGGTGTTCTAGCCAAAAAAGTTGTAAACAAAAGATTGACGAGGGCAAGTCACTTAAGTCTAAGGCTAAGTCACCTAAGTCTAAGGCTAAGTCACCTAAGTCTAAGGGTCAGTCACCTAAGTCTAAGGCTAAGTCACATAAGTCTAAGGCTAAGTCACCTAAGTCTAAGGGCAAGCAATCCAAGTCACAAGCAGGTTGTTCATTTAGATTATGGGCAGGATGGATGCAAAATGAGTCAACTTTCCAAATTAAAACATTGATCCCTAATCACACATGCTCTAGGAATTATGATCTGGGGTCATTGGTTACTTACAAGTGGCTAGCAAAACAGTTTGCACATGAGGTTATAAGAAATCCAAAGATTAGTTATAGGCAGATGAAGGCAGATGCTAAAGAGAACTTCAGGATAAATGTAAGTGTTGGAATGTGTAAAAGGGCAAAGCAGAGGGCAGTTTATGATCATGAAGGAGGACTGGTTGATCACTATGCAAGGTTATGGGATTACAGAGAGCAGATGTTGATAACCAATCCTGGTTCTTCTGTTCACTTAGATGTGGACACTAGGGATGATGGCAAAGCAGTGTTCAAAAGGATTTATGTCTGCTTCAAAGGTATAATGTTTTACAATTGTATTGGCATATTATCACATTTATGCATTGTTTGTTGTTTAACTTTTATTTTATTCCATAGCTATGAAAGAAGGATGGGTATCATGCAGAAGAGTCATTGGACTGGATGGTTGTTTTTTGAGATCCACTGTAAGGGGTGAGTTGTTAACAGCCATGGGAAGAGATGCTAACAACCAGATGTTCCCCATGGATTGGGCAGTGATAAACATTGAAAATGGTGACAATTGGAGCTGGTTTATTCACCACTTATCACATGACTTTAACCTTGCAATTGGAGCATACTTGACAGTCATTTCAGATGGGCATAAGGTAATTATTATAACACTTATTAATTATAACATTTGCATTACATACATAGTAATATCCTTTTTATGCAACATATTACAGGGTCTACTCCAAGCAGTTAGAGAATTGCTCCCACATGCTGAGCATAGACTATGTGCAAGGCACATTTATGCTAACTTCAAAAAGAAATGGAATGGATTGCACTACAAGGCACTCTTCTGGGGTGCTGCTTCATCTACATTAGAGGTACAATTCAAAAAAAAAATGGAACTTATAAAAAACCTTGATGAAGAAGCAGAAAAGTGGTTACTAGATCATGACCCTAAGACTTGGTCTAGAGCATACTTTCAAATTGGTAGGACTTGTGCTGCTTTTGAAAATGGTATCTCAGAATCATACCACAATGCCATAGGAGACCTTAGGAGTAAACCTCTGATTACTATGCTAGAAGAAATTAGGGTTTACTTAATGCAAAGAATGTATTCTATGAACCAAAAGGCTAAGAAATTAAATGATACAGTCTGTCCTGCTATAAGAAAGTATTTAGAGAGACTTATAAATAAGCAAAGGTATTGGGAAGTACTTGTAGGTGGATATCAAGTGTTTGAGGTTAGGAAATCAGATGAGGCTTTTGGGGTCAATTTGGCTGAAAAGACATGTACTTGTAGGTGGTGGATTTTATCTGGCCTACCTTGTGTTCATGCAGTTGCTGCATTTTGTCATATTAACATAGATCCTTCTGATGGGGTGAGTAGTTACTATAAAAAGCAAATGTGGATTGATACCTATAGTCATTTCATTAGTACAGTTGGTGGTTCTTCAATGTGGCCAAATACTGGCAAACAACCACCATTACCACCCAAGAAGAGGAGGAAGTTAGGTAGGCCTAGGAATAAAAGAATAAAACATCCAACTGAGACAGTCAATGAAGTTCCTAGGACTGGTAGAAAGATGACATGCTCCAATTGTTGGGAGCAAGGACATAACAAGAGAAGATGTCATAATTTAACAAGGCCAAAACCACAGACAGAAAAAAGAAAACCTGGTAGGAAATCCAAAAATGCTCCCAATCAACCATTTAACCCACCCAATGATGGATCTGGTCCAAGTGCACATCCAAGTGAAGCAGATCCATCTCATCCAGCCCAAAATGAAGCAGATCCAGGTCAATCATCTCCAAATCAAGCAAATGAGTATGATGAAATTCCAATTTCAAGTTCATACCCAAGTGCTTCACAACCATCAGCTCAAAGCTTCACTGGATTACTGCAAATTGTTGAACAAAAGGTATGATAAACTGTTTTTTACACTTAATTGACCCAATTTCTCACAGATCTAACTTGTTTAACCTTATTGACAGGGAAATGATTATGAAATTACTGATGCTGAACTCACACAACTTGCTGAGCTTAATGATGTAGAAGATAAAGCTAGAAGAGCTGCAAACAGGAAGTACAATGAAAGGATTATTGAAGATGCAAAAAAAGCAGGTCTTTTTAGAAAGAGAGGAGCTGGTGGATTTAGGGGACCATCTGAGAGGATCAAGAATCAAAAAAGGAAGTTAGACCCAAATGCTCCTGGACAACAACCAGATACAGCACTTGATGTTTCAGAATGAGAGTGAAGAATGGAGAAAGGATAAAGAAGATGCAGACACCAAAAGAGCAATATTTTTTGTTAGACATTATGTAGTGGGTCTGTATTTAAAGATTGTCTTTATGTTTTCAAGTTAGTATGGACCATTAGATGTATGTATCATGTGGATGGTACCACATAAAACAATATGACAACCATGTGGGTCAGTTTATGTCTGTATTGACTCTATTATTATCTATGGTAGTGGGTCACTTTTATGTCTCCAACTTGTTTGAATATGCAAGGTATGCAGACACATGCATCAACACATAACATATATATTAATTTATATTCTTTATAGATAGCAAAAGATATTACATAGATATTGTCATTGTCATTGGGTTAAACAAGAGATCTACTGTCATTTTCATAAAAACCCATACTTAAACAAGCTAGTGTTTCTTTCCTTTGCCCTTAATGTCTGCAACTGATCCTGATGGCTTCTTGACACCAAAAGCCTTTTTCTTTATTGATTCCCAAGTTTTTTGATTTGCAAGCCCTACAACTGCAACTGGTCCTTGTGGTTTTTGAATCCTTTTACCTGCACTGGTTTGACTTTCAACAATTTTAGTATGTTTTGACTTTTTTGCTTCAACACTTGTTGTCCCTGGTTTAACTTTTTTTGAGCTTGAACCTTTGTTTCCCTTAACAGTGGCATGGTCATCTTCAGAGCTTGAGTGGTAGCTTGAAACATAGCTTGATATGGATGAAGAGTTTGACCTTGAATCAGCATTTGGGTCAACAGCAGGACCATGAGGAAGAGGAGGAAAGTAACCACTCCAACCAAGTGATTCACTGTATGCAGCACTTGAATCACTTGAAATAGTTATAACATCTGCAAACATGATCATCAATGGAGCAAGGTAAGAATGTAAGGACCACAAAAAGATAAAAATTCATAACTAACATACCTGGTTGATTAGCAGAACTCATGTTATGAAATTTGGTGTGCTTGATTGCTTGATTAGGGTTTGACAGGGATAAAATTAGATGTGGATAGATAGGTTATATAAATGTATTAAGGTCCTTGTAGTCAATGCATTAAATAACAGGTAGGTATTCTATCATTTATGTCTAAACCCATTTGACTTTTCTTTTTTGACTATCCTGTTTTGACCCATTACACTAAAACCAAACAGCAACAAATATAGCAAATTAAAATTTTCATTACATTAAACTATTTGAACATACAACCTAGACCCACATTCCTACACAAACTACACCATTACATAACAATCCTAACCTAGACACTACATAACCTACACCATACCCATAATCCATACCAGCTTAAACTACACAAACCCCACAAAATCCATCCCAAAAACCCTTACCATCATTTGACTAGGAAAGACATCACCAACACAAACACAGTAAACACAATGACTGCTTTCTTGTAGCATTCACCAGTGGTTGTTCTCTCATTCAGTTCCAACTCCAAATCACGAATCCTATTTCTGTAGGTGTAGTCTTGAACTTGCATCTCCCTCCTTAGTTGTTGGACTTGAGTGTAAAGGCTATGCATCTCATTTCTGTAGTATCCATAGCGTAGCTCAGGATCAAGAAAAAAGTAGAACCTGCATTGTTTACCTGAATCCTAAAAGTAACAAAATAAAAACAAAAATTAACACAAACACAATAAAAAGACCATAAATATCATTGCTTTTCTTACACTTGGATGAGGGCAGCACAAGAAACGTCTAGCTGGGTTTGTAGCAGTGCGTGATGTCCTTTCAACCACAGGTAACTCACAAAAGCAATGAGTGGGTATGGGTCGAAGCCAATTAGACGATTCAGTTGAAGAAGACATTCTTTTGGTTATGGAGGTGATTAATTGATTTGGGATTTAGGGTTAGTATTTTGGGTAAATAATTAGGGTTAGTTTATGGAGTTGAAATAGGGGTTTTATAATGTGGGATGAGTGGCAACGGTCAAATATGCTGATTGGGCATGCCACGTCAGCAACCAGGTTGCTATTAGGTAATAAAACGAAAATGTGACCTTATTAACACGAAACCTAAAGTACACGTACCATCCGGGCAATAAAAAAAGTACACGTACCATATCGGTACATTTTGGAAAGTATACAGCTATTGTACGGACAAAACCCTAAGTGTAAGGGGAGGGTAAAATGATGATACCTTACAAACACACTTTCGCTTGAGTTTGTTTGTTTGATAGTAGATGTGTAATAAAACTATGAGAAATACTTGTTAGTGCAATTTTACCGCCAAATTTAAAATTTTTTACAACATTTAGGAGTGAAACTTTAGCCATAGCAAGCGTCTCATGGATAGGAGATTGTATGACAAGCACATAACCGTATATTCAGAAAAATTTTCCACCCAAATATGTGAGGTTCGCCTTTAGATTTGATAGGGAAAGCATTTACTATTAGTGCTTATGAGTGTACCGGTAGCATTTAGATTCTAGAACTTGCGTTAGTGATGCATCCCGAGACCGCTAGTGAGACTACATTCGTGTGGTAGGATTTACTACATGATAAGAGACATTAGGATCACCCTTGTGTTAAACCCATATTATAATTATTTGACCATTTAAGTCATATTACTTGGCTAGTTAAGTCAACTAATTTTTCCCACACCCTTAGCGTTGTACTCATTTTTAGTACACGAAACCCCTAGTACACCCCTCCTAGCCTATCTTTTCGTTTCTAACTTTAAGCATTTTACTTAAAGGAAGAATTTGTTACACCCCACTTAAATGTACAACCAAATCGCCTTAGCCTTCCGTGTATGCGCTCATCTTTAGTGCATTATTGTTATTTGTTAAACCCTAAGTTAACTATCTAATTGATTACATGGTTGCTAAGTCGAGTCATATCCTTGTACATATTGTTTTGGGACGATTGGGACTCATGGGTAAAGTACTTATTTTATGGAGTAATGGGCAAGAACATCATATATTACCCCCATATGTGCGTTAATCTTAAAAGTGCTCCAAGTGTTTTGATTTTCTTAATTCGAGTCATTAGTTTAGTTCATTGTAAAGTATGTAAAAATTCAAGTGTAAGGGGAATTTACATTCCCTATGATGTATTATTTTGGATGGTAGGGTAAGAGTGTATGCAAGAAAAAAAAATCGAAAAAACAAGAAAAAGAAGAAAAAAAATAGAAAAAGAAAAAAAAAACATACGGACTACCATCCCTTTTTATTCTATGTTCATTTTTATGTTTTTGTTTTTTCATTTATTAGCTTAAGTCGAGTCTAGTCTTGGCTTAGCAACGCCATATTGTACATGTAATTAACCAAGATTGTTAGCTCGCCACCAGTAAAACTTCCTTTATCCAACAAAACCATGTATTTCATATCCCTACACCTAACGTTACAACCCTTTAAAAGACCTCTTTGATAGTTTATCCTAGGTGCTTACGCCATGTGGTGGAGGTTTGATCCTTTCCCAAGCCTATGGTAATCTATTTTGCTATGACAGGTAGTGAGAGATATCTTCCGTTTCCATATTGTAATTTATACTTTATTACACCCGAGAGATGTGAGTATCTAAACACTATTTGTGAGGTGCTAGTGTATGACCTCCGTGCTTGTCTTTGGTCTTTAGTGGAACGATTATTTGTTGTAATTACTTTTATATTAGTGTTAAATGACCCCTAACTTGTATTTTGAGTAGAATAAAAGCGCATTTGCTTGAGGACAAGCAAATCTCAAGTGTAAGGGTATATGATGAGGCGAAAATGAACCGTTTTTAGGGGGTCATTTAAGCCCGGAATTGAATTTATTTGATCAAATATTGCCCTAAATCGTTCCTTTTATGATTTTAGGTACTTTGGGAGTGAAATCTGGAAAAGGAAGCAATTCGGACGTTTTTGGAGCATAAAAGTGAAGAAAACGCCAAGGACTTAATTTTCCTTGCTGGGAACAGTAGGTGACGGCGTCAAGAGTAAGGATTTGACGGCGTCAAGAGTAATTTTCATGACGACCCAGTACAGAAATGAAGGCGTCACAAGGTAGAGCGTCAAGAGTAAAATACGTGACGGCCTGGAAAAAGTTATAACGTGATAGCGTCAGAAGTAGATCAAGGCAGTCCGAGAAGTATTTTTGCGGCGAGATGACGGCGTCACCAATTTGGTCTTGACGCCGTCCTCAATTTCCTATATATAGTTTTCTAATTTTCATTCAAAAAGAGAGAAGTTTTGGAGAAACCCTAAGGCCGAACTTAGTACGAATTTTACAGGTTTTTCAAGGGTTCTCAGCCTTTGAACCCTTTCATGTGTAATTGAGATAAGTGTTCTTTTAATTCAATCAATATTTCTATGTGTTGGTTGTCTATATCTTGTTCTTGTCTTAATTCCATCATGCTAGGCTAGATCTATCTTGTGTTTGCTTAGATCTAATGAAACCTAGATGTTAATTATGTGTTGATTACTTGTTTATGGTTGTATTGGATGAATGATTTCGATGTTAGGCTTAAGAAAACTGGCAGATCTCCAAATGGTAACATGCTTGAACGTCTTAGGAAACATGAACTGACGTGCACTAAGTTTTATTGGTTGTATTTAATGCATGAGTAAATTCTAATGATCCCATGTTAGGAGCTTCTTAGCCGACTCGACATAGGAGTGAAGTAGGCACTCATAGGATTGGGGAATTAAGTGCGCCACCCCATGAATGGTATTAAGGAATACAATCCGTCATCCACGCAACTATAACAAGTAATTAACGTGTAAAAGATATCTAGGGAGTAGTGAAATCTAAGTAAACACAATTTCTCCACTTATTGCTCACAACCTTAGTTTAATTTAGTTTATTTTTATTTCTAGTATTTTATTTTGATTGCATCTTTAGTATTGGGTTAGTTGACTAGCAACTAATTCCGCCCAAATCCTTCAAACCCGAGATATTTACTTGCTTTCTAAAAAAGATAAAAATACAAAAAGAATCTTCCATCATCTTTAGAACTAGTAATTAGGTTTTCTAATCCTAGCGACACTATTCCTAGCTGAACGATCAATCCCCCGGTACTTGTCACTATACTATACTACAACGATCAGGTACACTGCCTGGTGGGGGTTGTAAGCTTCTCAAGATCCCTTGAGAGGTAAAGCCTGGTGCGATTCCCACGTATCAATATGATCAGGCGCTTTCCCATGACTATCCCTTCATCCAAAAGATCCGTCAAACTATTAACAGCAGATATGATGAGCTGGTGGCTTTGGTTCCTGATCCTGCTCCTACTCCGGAGGTCGAAGGGGTTAATACCTTAGGTACGACTTTTGGGCCGGTGATTGAGCCCCAAACTGAGAATCCCTCCGGTGACAACTCCTTGGACCAGAACACATCGGCCTTTGTTTGAAGTTGGGTTTTAAGGATTCGCATACCTCCATTTTGACTATGGATATAGGTATTGCGGATCCTTTGTGAAGCTGTTATTCAAGACTCTTTTCGTTTGGTTACTGTATGTTGGGGTCTGGATACCTCTATTTTTTTTGGGTGAAAGGGCCTTAAACCCCGGTAAATATATCCAAAAATCAATGAAAGTACAATTGACATGGACGTACATCCCATGTCCTCTGCCCGTTACATAGGCGATATGACTCAACATATGTAACTAAGCTACAAGCATCTGCTAAGCGCAGAAATAACCCTACACTGCTAAACAAACAGAATAGAAACCAAATTACATTTAAATAAACAATCTAAATGTACGAAAACCAGGTTCATTGAACCACTTCCACAGTAAGCGACTCCGTCTTCAATGTTCTTTATTGCTTGACCTGCGAGTGCACCACCAACTTCCAGCAACACAATCGATGGCCAAAGGTCACCAAAGCATCACGACTGTGTCACCAATGCATCACGACTAGACTAGAGCGCACCCATGAGGACCACCCCCCACCCTAGCCGCACCATGCCTTACCACCAACAATCCTAACCACAGTAACAATCCTTATCAATGCATGTACCATATCAATCAGATAACATCACCGTCCAACAAATCATGCATGTAGACATACTTAATCATCAGCCAGCTGCACACAAGACGAACCAAGGAGCTCGTTGAATGAATAACATGGTGAACCCTAACAAACAGATTCACCAAAGCGCAGCCATGATGATACACGACCAAATAAACACCACTCTCTCTAAACCCACTTCCTTAAACGAACATGACCTCATCCAACAAGACCAACATGCAGGTATATACCACTTCCAAAAAACGATCAGTAGATAAGAAACCCTAAATAAGGGTTTCGACAATGAAGCACAATCCCAAAATTGATACCAAAAATCGATTAAGGATCATCAAACCAAAACCAATAACAAGTAAAAACCAATTAAGGTTTTATAAATCATATGCACAAACCACAAATAGATCGTCCTATATATATAGCAAATCGGTTTAAAACCGACATATACCAATCAGGATAAAAGGAACGATTAAAACCCTAAATAATAACGATTCATGATTGAGGATACAGAGTAGGGTTTCGGCAATAACTAAGGATGATTTATATATAAAAATTGTGATAACCAACTCAACCCTAACCAGAAAAGAGTCGATCAGTCACAAATATGGATAGTAAGATCACTTCCAGCCGCCACCCACAAGAAAACACAACCAAGAAACCGATTGCATACCAATAAATAGAGATTCAGAGGTAGAGAGACGATTTCAGTGGTTGTTAATGGCCGAAGAATAGAAGGGTGGGTGGCGGCTGATCGCCCCTAGAGAGAGAGAAGTTTACCTCCATTTTGACTATGGATCTAGGTATCCTGGATTCCCTGTGAAGCTTTTATTCATTGTCTCTTGATTATGATTGATGTAATAGTGTAGCTTCAAAACGTTCCGTCCTTTTGTAGAATAGATCTTTCGGAACAATCGATGTATTACCTTAGTGATATTATGAACAAATATTTTATTGTTTCTTTATTTCAGAACAATCGATGTAACAGATTTTGATCTTTGAATATATATCATTTCCCTTCTTTATGCTTGTATATATTTTTCGGTATTATTTTTCTTTGTGTTGTTTTTAAGCTATGTATGTGTACATTCCGCAGGGTGTAACTCAATTACCGTAGGGTGTTTGTTTTTCATAAATTGGCATGTACTTGTTATGCTCTTGGCCGTACGTATTACCCTCTTGGGGTTTTGCTATATTGGATAACTTGTATTCTCCGGCTCTTGGCCTTAGATTATACCCACTTGGGGTTTTGTTTTACTGGACAACTTGTGTTTTCCGGCTCTTGGCCTTAGCTTATACCCACTTGGGGTTTTATTTTACTGGACAGCTTGTATCCTCCGGCTCTTGGCCTTAGGTTATACCCACTTGGGGTTTTGTTTTACTGGACAACTTGTGTCCTCCGGCTCTTAGCCTTAGTTTATACCCACTTGGGGTTTTGTTTTACTGGATAACTTGTGTCCTCCGGCTCTTGGCCTTAGTTTATACCCACTTGGGGTTTTGCTATACTGGACAGCTTGTATCCTCCGGCTCTTGGCCTTAGGTTATACCCACTTGGGGTTTTGCTATACTGGACAGCTTGTATCCTACGGCTCTTGGCCTTAGGTTATACCCACTTGGGGTTTTGTTTTACTGGACAACTTGTGTCCTCCGGCTCTTGGCCTTAGTTTACACCCACTTGGGGTTTTGTTTTACTGGACAACTTGTATCCTACGGCTCTTGGCCTTAAGTTATACCCACTTGTGGTTTTGTTTTACTGGACAACTTATGTCCTCCGGCTCTTGGCCTTAGTTTATACCCACTTGGGGTTTTGTTTTATGGGACAACTTGTGGTTAGATAAAAACAACTTTCCTCACGGCCCAACTGCATAGAATGTTTTATTGATGATAGGAAAATGGCTCATGCCTTACAACAAGTCTTCTGGAACAATAGATTACATAAAACACTTTTTTTAATTAATTGCATGCCAGGTTCGAGGTACTTCTATGTCATCCATGGTTTGGAGCTTGTACATGCCATGTTGGTAAGCTTCCGTTATCCGGTAGGGGCCTTCCCAGTTAGGTCCGAACTTTCCTTGATCTTCCACCTTGTTGGCTTCATTCTTCCGATACACGAAGTCTCCTACTTTGAAAGCTTCGGGTCTAACCCTTCGGTTGTAATATTGCTCCACCTTCTTTTTGTATTTGGCCTCTCTTATTGCCGCCATTTCTCGTCGTTCTTCCAACAAGTTTAGGTTTAAACTGATTTCATCGTCGTTATCTTCGGCGTTTGCCATCATGGTCCGAAAGGTAGGCATACCAATTTCCGCTGGGATGACCGCCTCGCTTCCGTAGGTCAGACTAAAGGGAGTTTCTCCATTGCTAGTTTTCAAGGTGGTACGGAATGCCCATAGTATGTTTGGTAATTCATCCACCCATCCGGATCTTTCTCTTCCGAGTCGTGACTTGAATCCTTTCATTAAGCTTTTATTTGCTCTTTCCACCAATCCGTTGGCTTGAGGGTGAGCTACGGCCGTGTTGATTTGTGTGATATTCAGTCTTTCGCACCAACTCTTGAACGGGTCCCCCACAAAGTTACTTCCGTTGTCCGTGACGATTATCTTGGGTAATCCGAACCTACAGACAATGTTGTCCCATGCAAATTTTTTCACCTCTTTTCCGGTTGTTTTGGCTAGGGGCTTCGCTTCCATCCACTTTGTAAAGTAGTCAATGGCCACGATTACATGTTTAACCTTCCCTGGAGCTTCGGGTAAAGGTCCCAGCACGTCTATTGCCCATTGGAAGAAAGGCCATGGTGCCATGACGGAGGTTAGCACTGTTTTTGGTAACTTAGGAACCGGAGCATGTATTTGACATGAGTCGCATTTTTGGATAACTTCCCTTGCGTCTCGATGCATGGTTGGCCAGTAATAACCCTGTCTCATAAGTTTGGCTACTACGGACCGTGGTCCGGAATGCATACCGTACGCTCCTTCGTGTACCTCTCGGATTACGTAATTAGCTTGGAGAGGTCCTACGCACCGCAACATTGGTCCTAGATAGGATTTTTTGAATAGTACATCATCAATCAGTGTATAATGGCTTATTTTCATACGAAGGGTTCGGGCTTCGTTTTGATCCTCCGGCCATATCCCTTCTTTTAAGCACCGGAGTATATGTGACATCCAGTTTTCTTCTTCTACTACTACTATTGCGTTAATTATCTCTTCCTCAGTGGATGGCTTCTCCAATACGGAACTAGGATTTCCTTTGTTAAGTGGTTGAATGCTACGGATGCTAACTTGCTTAATACGTCTGCTTTTTGGTTTTGGGCTCTCGGGATATTCTTTATCTTGAAGTGTTTGAAGCAAGCAATATATTCCTTGGCTTTGGCGAGGTACTTTGTCATGCTCTCCGTATACGCAGTAAACTCTCCGTTGATTTGGCTTGCCACTAGGTTTGAGTCCACTCGTACGTCCAGCGCTTCTATATGCATTTCCCTTGAGATTATCAGTTCGGCAAGGAGTGCTTCGTGTTCTGCTCCGTTGTTGGTATCTTCAAAGTTTAATCTGAGAGCATAAGTGTATTCTTCTTTTTCCGGACTGATCAGTACTAGTCCTGCTCCGGAACCTTTTTTGCTAGAGGCTCCATCGGTGTATAAAATCCATTCTCCAGTCTGAGAGATGTTGCATATCTCCTTGCCCCTCCTTTTTGGATCCGGATAAGCTGTGCCGATGGGCACTTCATTGATGAAGTCGGCCAGTACTTGTCCCTTGACAGCATTTCTTGGTACATAGGTAATGTTGTAGGCTCCCAGTTCTACCATGTATTTGGCTAACCGTCCAGAAGATTCTGCTCGATTCAATACTTGCTTGATAGGATGGTCCGTTATGACTATGATGGGGTGAGCTTTGAAATATCGCCTAAGTCTTCTAGATAGATGTAGGAGGGCTAAAGCCAATTTTTCGACCGGAGCATCCCTCTTTTCGGCCTCGTGCAACGTTCAGCTTACATAATGAACTGGGATCTTCCGTCCTTCGCTTTCAACCAACATTACCCCACTTATTGCTTCCATCGCAGCTGATAGATATAGGTACATGTCCACTTTTGGTTTTGGCGTTGTTAGGCATGGGAGCTCCAGAATCATTTTCTTCATCTCTTGAAAAGCCTTTTCAGTTGTCTCCGTCCATTAGTATTTTTCTTTATTATCTTTGGTGATGTTCTTTAATGTTTCAAAGAAAGGCAGAGATCTTTCGGAAGATTTTGACAAGAAACGGTTTAGTGCTGTGAGTTTACCACTTATACTTTGCATTTCCTTCAATGACTTTAGTGATTGCATATCAGCAATTGCTCTAGTTTTCTTGGGGTTTGCTCTAATCCCTTTGGAAGTCACCATATAACCGAGGAATTTTCCTTCCTCCACTCCGAAGGAGCATTTCTTAGGATTTAGTTTCATATTGATCCCTCGGAGATTGTCGAATGTTTCTGCTATATCGGCTAACAGTTCTTTTTCCGTTTGGCTTTTGATGACCATGTCATCTACATATACTTCCAAGTTTCGGCCAATTTGCGTCCGGAAGGCAGAGTCTACTAGTTTCTGATAGGTTGCTCCGGCATTTTTTTAGTCCGAAAGGCATTTTAACATAACAGTATGTTCCGTGATCGGTATAGAAGGCCGTTTTCTCTTCGTCTTCCTTTCCCATCTGCACTTGGTGATATCCTTTGTAAGCGTCTAGGAAACATTTGTAGCGGAATCCCATTACTGACTCGGTCTTCCAATCTATTTCGGGCAACAGATAGTAGTCTTTGCGACATGATGAGTTGAGGTTCTTGAAATCAATACACATCCTCCAACTATCATCCGGTTTCTTTACTAGCACAGGGTTAGAGATCCAAGTCGGATATCAGACGGATCTGATTATTCCGGCCTTTAGCCACTCTTCCACGTCCTTGTTTATGGCTTGGTTCTTTTCCTTTGAAAAGAATCTCTTTTTTTGTGCAACATGTTTGTCTTGGATGTTTACATTAAGCTTGTGTTCGGCCGCCCATCGGGGGACGCCAGTCATATCCGATGGTTCCCATGCGAAAATGTCCTGGCTGTTCTTGAGTAACGTTATTAGTTGCCTTCGTCCTTCTTTTGAAAAAAATTTCCCTGTCGTCACCAATTGTTCTGGGTATGCCGGATGAACCAGTATTTCTTCGGTTCCCGTAGTTCTTTCTTCGATCATGGGCACCGGGGGACTTTCGGTTTTAGCTTCTTTTTCTAGTAAGAATTTTTCTTCCAGCTTTATGCATTCTGAAATGATGACTGACCGGGTGACCAAAGTGGCGATACCTCTTGGTGTTGGGAACTTCATCATTGCATGTATTGTCGAGGGGATAGCTCTTAGTTTCTTAATTCTGGAACGTCCAAGTATTATGTTGTAGGGGGAGGGGGATCTTACTATTGCAAATCTCATGGTCGTTCGGCGATATAGTCCTTCATTTCCAAAGCATACCTCTAGTTCAATTTTTCCCAATGGATTTATGGCCTCTCCGGCGAATCCCACTAGTGGTGTGTTCGTTTTTGTCAATCAAGATTGGATGGAGGGATCGAGGTTTAAAATGCAGTGTTCATACATCACCTCTACCAAAGCACCCTGGTCAACGTATACCCTACGTACAGTATATCCCTCGATTTCCACTTCGATTATGAGTGGTTCTTCAGAAGCATCTCCGGGAAGTATCGGAGGGAAGCTTATAGGGGTGTTCATCCATTCTTCCTCTTGGTCTATGATTTTACGTTTATGGTTCCTCTCCGGATACCGGATCATGTTGATGACTCGACCCTGGTTGGTTTGATTATTATTTCTTGGAGGTGCTCTCTCCCTTTGTCGGACATCCCTAATCAGGTGGTCTAGCTTATCCGTCTCCATAGCTTTCTTAAGTTGTTCCTTCAGATTGTGACAATCGTTGGTGAGGTGACCTTTCTCTCCGTGGTAGTCGCAATACTTATCCATATTTTCCCTTGATGGTCTTCCTCTCAATGGGGGCGGTGCCGGAAGTCTAAGGTGGTGTTCAGTCGCAAGGATTTCTTTCGGGGCTTTGGTGAGCACGTTTAAGTCTATAGGCCTGGTATCCCTCCGATTCCCATCATTACGACGGTAATCCATTTTGTAGTCGGTCCTGTTGGTGTTTTCGTTTCTGGCTTGGCCGTAGGGTGCATAGTGGTCATTTCGTCGGGGCCTGAATTCTTCTCGATGGATATCTCTCCTGTGATTTCCCCTGAAGGAGGATCGTTGTATGTTTTATCATTTCGGTTATATGAGTTGGGATGATAATCTCTTCGGTAATTATCTGTCCTTTCTCCTCTTGGTACTTCAGTCAACCGATATGCTCTTTCGGAACGGATGAAGTCGTCAACCCTTATCATCATTTCGGTTACTGTTCGGGGAATTTTCTCAGAGAATCTCTTTGCTAGCTCCGGACATTTGCACCCGTCCATGAAAGAGGATATTTGCATTACCTCTGGCACTCCTGAAATACGACTAGCTTCGTCTGTCCATCGTTCTTTGAACTCTGAGAGGGCTTCATTAGCTTTCCGGACAATCTTGGTTATTTCCATGGGATCTCTGACACATTTTCTGCGAAGGGCGAATCTTTGCACAAATTTCTCACACAGGGTGTGCCAATTGTCAATACTTCCTCGTGGGAGGCTATCGAACCATCCTCTGGCTGCATCGTCCAAAGTTTGTTGGAACATCATACACCATATGGGCATGGGCCAAGCGCCCTGGTTGGCAGCTCCTTCGAATCTTGTGATATGATCATCCGGATCTGTGGATCCGTCGTACAACTTTATGTGGGAAGGCATCAGATATTTTGCGTTTTTGGGTCCGGAAAAATCAATGATCCTTCGGGTGAAAGGACTCTTGGACGCTGCTTTAAATGGTTTGGAAAGATCGTCCATCGTTTCCTCTTCGGCTTTCTGAGCTCCGACATCTTGGGGCTCCTCGTCTTCGAAGTCGAGCCAGATGGGTTTGATTGCTGTTTCCCCCGTGGCATTGTACTGTTGGATTAGGGCTTTTAGGGTGGTGAGTTGATTCTGGATTTGTTCTATGCTGTCATGGTTGGTATTGCCATTTGGATTTTTTCTACTTCCTTCAGGTGTTGTAGGAGTAGGACCTGTCATCTCTTAGTTCGGGTAGAGTGAATGACGAGTCCCACGGATGGCGCCAATTTGTTGAAGTAAAACTTTGCTTCTACTTCAGACAAGCGGAATGAATCCTTCGAACTATGATCAGTCCTTCGGATTCAGGGTGATCCTTGCTTATAGCGTACTGCTTCGGATATCTGCAAAACAGGTACGTCCGTTAGTCTCGCCCCGGGAAAGTATCCCAGGACCAACCTCCGGCGTGAGAGTAAGTATATATTCTTAGAGAAAGAAAGTATGAATGAAGTTAGAGAGTGAGAGAATTAGTTAACCTTTAAGTGAAGATTTCTTCTCTATTTATAGACTTTCTATATGTAGTGCCAGGCTGGTTTGTACTTAGTCCCTTAATGTTTGCTAGCTTATGCTCCATTATCATATACTTGGTGTACTTACTTGTACTTTGGTTCATGTACTTATTGGTTTATCCGAATGGTTATGTCCTCCGGAGGGCTGGGGTCATGCGGATGTCCTCAACCCTTCGGGCTATTAGTCCATTCTGCTTGAACACATTTGGGCACGCTTCGCTTGATGTGGACCCGGAGGGTATGTGTTCCGCACGGCGTATATCCGGAGGGTACATACGCCAACACATGTTTTATAACATGTTAACGAGCAGCCCTCCTGATAACGTATTATATGAATAAGTTAGTGTGTACACTGATTAGATTAGTGATCGATATCTTCATATTATTCAGGTTTTAGGTATGTCGTATGGAACACAAAACAAAAGAACTCAATGTGATACTTTGTTAACGAGATCAGAGAAAGGAAGAACAAGAACCCTCAAATCACAACCCTAACCCATGATTCAAATACCACAGCAACAATTCCTTCACACCATGAATTAACGCCAACAGCAACAACCTTCAAACTTGGACTTTAAGAGAAAAGAGAAAATAGCAGACTTGTGTTGAGAGGAGAAAACATACGAGATATAGTCAAAAGGTATTAGGGAGTGTGTATCTCAATATGGTAGGTTATTTTTGCCATTCAATTTTGCATTGATTGAGTTGGTTATGAGGCGTGATAATGGGGCTGAAATTAGTAAAATTCATATCTCATTTAATTGTATAAATCGTATGTTACGATCATAGGAAACGTGTACAAGACTTGAATAATTAGGAAAGGTTTTATTTTATGTAACAAACTCATATTAGTTATGTAGATCTTAGGTTATTTTATTAATTGTGTTTATTTTCATAACATATAGTTTAGGTTTATAATTAATCTTATTCGTAACTTAGGGAAAAATTCAAAATTATACGTAAAATTAGGAATTCAAAATTCAGGGTTTTACAAAAATTATCCATTGCCAGTTGACGATACGGGAGTATCATCAAATTAAGGCAAATATGAGCGTTATTTGCCAAACTCACATGTCGTTCATTGTGATGAACATTGGACTGACCCAACCTACGAGTATTCACTCCATGGATCGGCGTCAATAGCGAATCTCGCAAATGGTTATGTCTCTTATCCTTAGACTTGAGATGCAAGTAGGTCTTGCATGTGTAAATTTCATTCTTTGATATGGTTTAACGTTGTCCTGAATAAGGTAGTTAAAAAAACCATTTTTAGGAGTGATTTGAAACACATAAATGACACGTGCAGTCAAAATAGGATTTGTTCCTCCACATGTCATGAAGTTAGATACTATTGGGCCCCTCGATGAATTGAACACGTGTTTGTATGGCCGTACCCAAATGAGATTAAGATGAATCTTAATTCACTTGGTAATCTTGTTCAATATCTAGATCGAGAAACATAATAGTTGAACAAATAGAATGACTTCGATCCATGTCTAGTGTTCAACATAGTATATGTAACAAAAGGATGGATGATATATAAACCATTTAAATGAGACGTTTAAGAAACTACCCTCACATATTTCTAGGGGCATTGGCGTGTTGCTAGACGCTAACCTTTGCTAGTATAAAACTTGATTATTATGACGTCGCAAGTGGGAGCTGTTGGAGTATGCTCGTGTCATAATAAATAAATATATGGCTAGACATATGTGAGCCTATGAGGTCACACACTTATACACAGAGACACCATTATATATATATTGTATTTATCGTATTTACACTATATATACGACTACGTAACTCGGGATTAATAACGGGCTACTAATAACTAATCTAGTACTTAGTTTATTGGATTGGACCAACAAATGGGCAAGCCCATTTAGGGCCCCCATGGCAAGCCTAGATGAGAAAGGAACAAGGGAGAAGTTCAAGGTTGCTAAGTGTAACTTTTGTGATGATAAGTGCTAATTGATTTGGTCATACCTTATGAACAATTACACTAACAACTTACCAACTTTCTCTCCCTCTCCCTCTCCCTCCACCCTAGAGCCACGAAATAACACACACCCATATTAGGGTTTGGTGTTTTTGATCTCATCTAACCTTATTCTAGTGTAGTTCAAGGCTAGATCGCGTGTTACGGGGTCATGACTAGCATCGGGTGGTGATCCATGACATGTAGTGTGTTTCTATCATAGAGATGATCTATTTTGGTCATTTGGTTTCAAGGGTAGGTTCATGTGAAGAAGGTCGCCATTGTTTTCTACCGATCACGCTACAAAGGTATAACCTTGTTGCTATTTATTATTGATTGATCATATGGATATATGGATCCTTGTTGGTGATGTTTTCCGCTGTTTTTATATGTTTATATATTGAACATCACCTATAGTGGTATCACGAGCCATCATATGATGTCATATGATCATCTTGTATGCTTAAAAATGGCTAAAAACGCGTGTTTTTAATGGATTCAAAAGGACTTTTTCAAAACAGCCCCAAGGACTAATTTTTGGAAAAAATTTCGACCTATATGTGGTCTTAAGATCTGGACTTTTTGATCCCATGGCTATTGGTTATGCATACTTTAACTGGTTTACTTATCGGGTACGTGTAAAATTGCCTAAAACGCATGATTTTCATCGATTTATGAAATGATTTCAAATCAGCCACTATGGCTTAATTTTCTGTGGTAAAATGATGTTAAGAAGGTCCTAATATCAGTGGTTTTGAACCTAAGGCCATTTGACACACTTACCAATCGGGGTTTTAATTCTTGTTAATTATTTCTTCGATTTCGTTGGCTAACAATTTATTTCTTGTCATTTATTTTGTCTCCATGGCAAATACATGCATGTTTGTCCATGGAGTTAGCCAACACCTTGTTTTCATCATAATATTATGGTATTATTATGTGTATATGCAAAGCAAATGAAAGCCTATACCACTTGTGACATGGATTGTTATGTATGTTGTTTAAATTTCATGTTTTGGGGTTTTTACCCTTGTTTCGGCATTTATGTAATGATATTCTTTTTGGTTGTAGCTATTTTTTGGGCACTTTTACAGTAGGTTAAAAGTATATTAGTTGTATTTTACTTTCAATATCATGTAATCGTGGCTTGGTGGTGAAAGGTGAAAGAGTTAAAGACATTTTTGCCAAAAAATGACTGCTGGAACACCAGTTGGTAAAACGGAGTTTCCCGATGATTGGTAAGGAGTTTTTGGCTAAAATGTTTTTTGTAGGTACAAAAGACATGGGCCTAAAATTTCTAGTTTTGAGCTAAGCCCGAGGAAGCCTCCTTCTAGGTGGTGAATTGGGCCTCTGAACACAGAAATTCTGGAAGGACAACAACTACTTTTCATGTGCATTACGGGCTTTCTACTTGCTCTTGATTGTCTTGGAGCAAGTAGGAGTCCTCCGTGTGATTGTGTGGTTTGTCTCTAGTTGACTCTTGGTTCTCGTGATGGCTCACGAGACCAAGCATATGTTTTTTTCATTGGTTGAGGCTTTGCATATTGTGGTTGTGTGTTTGTGATTTTGCTTTTTATATATCTTGTCATCATATGTAAATTGCAAATAGTTTTCTATAAAATTAAAACGAAACACCAACCATTTTCAAAACTAATTCTTTTGATTAGTTTTACAAAGTTTTTGAAACTTGTAATCATTGTTTTTAAATAACACTTAAACTTGTTATGTATGTTATTCCATTTATGTATTGTCCAAACTTATTATCCATGTAGGATGAATATTAGTCTTGAAAATGGACAACACGACACACATAAATTAAAACAAAGATTAAACTTAAGTTAATAAAAGTTTTTAACTTGTGCTATGATGGGTGTGTAAATATTCATCATTTTTGGTTAAATCTGAACTGCAAAACATTTAAAAACACTCAAAAATGCATCAAAATACTGAAAATATCCCAGGGATTGTGTTTTATATGTTTCTGATGCAAAATGAGTAAAAAAAGATGAAAAACGAACAAAGTTTGCATAATTGGCAGTTTCAGTTCCCCAACTTTCAAAACTTGTCAAAAACAGTCCCTATGCATTTATTTTGAAAGATAAGTCAACCCAAGTCCATAAAAAATCAAAAATTATCAAAAATGATCCTTGGGTAAAAAGTTTCAAATGTTTGCAAGATTGGTCCCTGTACTTTCATATTTAGCAGAAAAGGTCCCTGGGAATTTTAAAAAAAATGAAAAATTGCAATATTGGTTCTTGTACTATTGAAACTTCGCAAGAATTGTACTTGGTTATAGTTTAGAGAAATGGCTGAATTGGCCCTTCAAAAAATCAGATTTTACATAGTTAGTCCTTGGGCCCTAAATCCTAAACTATTACTACTAAATCTAATCCTAAACCAAATAAAAACAACACCCCATGATCCATATTCCCCTAAGCCCAAAACCACATCCAGCTTAAACACCACCACCCCGTTTAATACCTAAGTCCAAGTCAACACAGGTCAAGATGTCAACACGGGTCAAACTAATACCCTTCTCCCTTACCTCGTTTATCCCCTGGGTAAACCTCCACCACCACTACTGCAACACTCCACCACCCCACTCCCTCAAAAGCTCCCCCAAATCAATCCCCAATCCCACTACCCTCCTCACAATTCCTACCTACCCCCAATTTCCATGCTGTCAATCCAAAAGCCTCACAACTGTTTTCCCGCCAAAATTGGTTTAAGGGCTTAGATCAAGCATACTTCAATCCAACGACTGGGAATTGTTCAAGGAAGCACATGAAGTTCTTTTGCACTGTTTTCTCTCACAGGAGTAGCACAAGAAGGAAGTTTAACCTAATTCGAATAGTAGTATAAATATAGGACTCTTGTAAGCCTCCAGGGCATCTATCCTTTCTTTGTAATCTTTTATTTCTTAAGTTCTCAGTGTTCAGTTGTAATTTACTTTTTCAAATCAATTCAAGTTCTCTTTAAGTTTCAAGAAATTTCTATTTTTAATTTAATATTGCATCTTTTGTTATTTTACTCCATTTGTCTCTTAATTACTTTCAGATGCTTCCTTAAGCTTTCTAAAAATTATTTCAAGTTAAGAGGTACAAATAGATCAAAAAAAAGAAAGAAAAAAAAGAGGAAAATACAAAGAAAATCAAAATAAAATAAAATAAAATGGTGAGACTGATGATTGAAGCAGAGCAAGGATGGATGGCATATGGTCTAGAGCTCATGGGAGCAGTAGGATGGTAAAAATTGGTCCTAGTTCACATCAGTTCTAAGATTGGATCCTTTGTAAGGCATTTTCCATTTTTGCATAATCTGTGTTTTTCATTTGTTGTTATTGAATGTTGTTTGATTCTGTTTATTTATGATTAATTTAGCCTAGTATAAACTTATGTATCAATGTTATGATTTAGATAGCTCAATTGCCTTTTCAAATTTGTCTAAACAGATTTTAGAGGGGTGTTTGGTATTGTTTGTTTGTTGGTATTATAGCTTTTGATTGTGATTTAAGCTTGCCTAGGTTCACTACTTAGGCTTAGCTAACTGCAATTCAACCTTTACCTTGTCCATTTACACAAAAATAGTCAAACTCACCTAAATTTCATCATTTAAGGTAACTGTTGGTACCTTAGGTCCTATAATCTTGCCATTAGATTTATTAGGGGTGATTTAAGTTAACTTAGCTTCATTCAGTGTTCATTTAACATAATAAATAAGTTTTGATCATTCAAAAGTCACCAAGGTCAAAGTTAGTGAAAATTGACAAAAGTCAAAATTGCATACTAAAAATTGGGACAGATTTCAATAGAATCCCTAGGGTTCATTTCTGGGTGAAAGTGCAAAGTGTTTGAGGTTTTGTAATCCTTGGCAGCTTGTGTAACATAATCAAGAAGAAAATTTCAATTTGAGATCCTTTTGACCCTTTGAATCTGTGTCCAAACTTGCTCATTTGACCCAAAATTGCCCTGCACCTAGCTTTGTTCTTGTTTGACCTATTTTTCTTTTGAGCATAACATGCTCATTTCTTGGCCCTTTTGTTTGATTGTTGTTGCTCTGAATAGCCACTAGTACCACCTTGTTAGTGTGCTTTTTGTTTGCCGTTATTTGCTTTTTATCTTGCTAAATTTGGCCCTTCTCTTTGCCCCTTTTTGGCTGCTGTTGCTGTGTGTTTTTAACACATCTAAACTTGATTGATTATGTTTCTGTTTGATGTTCTTGTTGGTGATTGTTGTTACAGTATTGCTTAGATTAGTTGTGAAAATGTTTGCTATTATTTGCTGGTTTTTGTTCTTTCTTTTGTTGTCAAAATTTGCCTAGCTGTTACCATATTTTCACTCATTTTGGCAATTTAGCCTACTGTTGAAAAATTAAGTTTGCATAAGCTCAGTTTCAGCTTTTCATCAAAAGTTGCTTTTCAAAAGTTTGATTTTTTTGTTGTTAAAATCAAGTTGTAAAAGAAAATTTGAAAAAAAAAATGTTTGAAAAAAATTGCAAAAAGTGGGGGTCGAACCCCTGACCTCTTGGCTTCACACAGACATAACACCACACAGATAACCAACATGCCCTTGGGTCTTTTTTAGTTATTCATTGCACAATTTACTATTTAGCACAAGTTGTAGTTGGTTTTGTTTATTAAGCCTAACAGCTTATTTGGCTTATTGCTAGCTTATTTTTGTACTGAACCACCCTCTTTATTATTTTTCTTAGGCTTAGATTAACTTGTAGTATTTTCTTAAAAAGTTTCAGATTTTTCTTAATTGTTTTAGTATTTTTAATAATTTAATTTAGTATAAGTAGTTTTTAATTAATAATAATTAAATAAAAAGTCTAAAAAAATATTTTTCTTCTTCCAAAAATTTTCTTTGTCATTAGGATCGTAAAAATATAAATTTCATGCCTGTAGGATTAGCGTAGCATTAAATTCACGTTTTCTTTTGTGTACTCGCGTAATTTTTAATTAACGTTCGTGTTTTTAAATATTAGATTACGTTTTAGGATTCCCCGTTTCCTAATTATGTTTCCCGTAGCATTTTAGGATTCCCTAAGTTTTCCAATTGCCTTTGTTCTCTTTTAGGTTGCGTTATTTTCGTTCGTTAACTTTCAATTTCCGTTAATTTAATGTATCACAAACCCAAATAATCTTTCACAACCAAACATACAAGGTTTTAATCTCGATCTTTTCTCGAAACTTTCCATTCACATCTCGTTGGGGTACGACTCGGGAAATCACTTCCCGGTCTCACAAATAAATATCACTTTCACGAGTTTACGAGGTAATCTTTTTCCTAAAAGGTTTACTTGTAATTCTTCACGTCTAGTTGTCTCACGATAACATTCACATCATGTTTGTTGGTATTTTGATAAATTGTTTTGCACAAAAACACAACAAATCAAATGGCGCCGCTGCCGGGGAGGCTGTGTGTCGAAAGTCTCGATTAGGTTTAGACGATTAGTCTTGTAGAACCTTCGCAAGAAGTTACGCTTTCATAAAACTTATAAAAAACGAAAAATATTTTTCTTTTGTTTCTATATATGTGTTATATCTATAAAAGATAAGAAAAACACAAAAATATTTTCTCGTTTCTTTGTTTAATAATAACAACATTAAAATTTTACCACCGCAAACCTAGACAGAACACCTACCAACTAGGGGTGTGACCATAATAAGTTCCCAAACTAAAGATCAAAATTTGCCTTTGTATCACTTGCGTTTTGGAAAATAATCGATAAGCTTACATTAAGAGGAGTCGAAACGGTATAGGGCGATCCAATGAACTTCGTCCTAGTGAGAAATCCATTCTTTTCTCCCGCTCCTTGTACGTTTATCCTTAAAGGTCAACCTTGCGTTCTTGATTATTGGTTTAAGTTCCCTTGTCGTTAAAGTGGTATTGTTTTAATTGATATTTTTTGTAGTGCATGCGCACTCGTTCGTCTACGTCAACAAGTCCTTTGCAATTGGTTAACAACATTCCAAGAAGAAGGCGTAATCGATGACGTACCAATCCAATAGTTGAACCCGAGATTCGTACTATTCATACCGTTATCATGGCGGCTGAATGAGCTTCTCCAAGCACCCATCGAGGGTTACGGAGATTCTATCGTTGTTCCAGCCATCGTGGCTGACAATTTTGAGCTTAAGACCGGGTTGATCAACCTAGTCACCTCACGTCAATTCTATGGTTTTGAAAGGGACGATCCTCAAGATCACATTCGATGGTTTAATAAAATCACATCCACCATCAAATACAAAAATGTCCATGAAGAGGCAATCAAACTTCTTCTCTTCCCGTTTTCCCTCAATGGGGCTGCCAAGAATTGGCTTGACAAACAACCCCCTCGATCGATTGAAACATGGGAAGATTTGGTTAATAAGTTCGAGAATGAATTCTTTCCTCCTTCTAAAACCACGGCACTTAAGAATGAGATCATGAAATTCACGCAGAAATTCGATGAATCATTCGGTGAGGCATGGGACCGTTATAAGGATATGCTTCGCAAATGTCCTCATCATGGTTTCTCCGAGTTAATGCAACTCGACACTTTCTATAATGGTGTGAGCCAAATTGATCAAGACTCTCTCAATTCCTCCGCTGGAGGTAATTTCTTGAATCGAACCACAAAAGATGCTTTAGTGATGTAAGGTCCGCATTCCACGAAACATGCCGGTTGTTTCCCAAGTGAATGTTGGTCCTTCTACCTCATCACCCATGGCTCAATCTAGCACCGATGCTAGGCTAGACAAACTCACGGAAGCCATTCATGCTTTGGTTCTCACCCAAAATAAGAAAGTTTCTTCTCAACCTGCCGAAGTTAAAAAGGTTGAAGTTTGTGTTACTTGTGGTGGTCCACACGCATATTACAATTGTACTGCCACCGATGGCAATCCATTTGAAGTTAACGCGATAGCCGGTAGTTCTAATCAAGGAGGTAACCAATATCGTCCTCAAGTTGACCCGAACTATCGGGCTAGCAATCAAAATGGTCCACACGGTTTTTCTCAACCCAATAATCCAAATCGATTCAATCAAAATCAACTACAAAGAAATCAAAATGTTCAAAATCAATTTCATGCCCCGATTAATCAATTTCCAAATCAAGGGGTTAATTTCAATCAAGGTTTTCAAGCTCCTAATGTTGCTTCAAGTGAACTTCCTAATGACATCAAAGCAAATGAGGCTAACTTGAGGGGAATGCAAAATCAAATCAACACTTTGAAGAATGATTTTCAATCTTCAATGTCGAGACAAGGCAATGAGCTTAAAAATGAACTTCGAAACACAAATCACAAGATTGAACAATCTCAAAGCAAGATTGAGAACGTGTTTGCTAGTCTCATGGGTCAATTGAAACAACCTTCTACTTCGGGTACTCTCCCATGAAATACCATTCCCAACCCGAAGGGTGAATTGAAAGTTATTACCACTCGTAGTGGTAAAGCTTATGATGGACCCTCGACTCCTATTCCTCCGCCAATGAAGGAAGCAGATTGAGAGCCCGAGGTTACAAAGGACAAGGTGCAAGCCTCAAGCTCACAAAGTACCGCACACGTCCAACCTCATGTTGTCCCCAAAACCAAATCCAAACCGGGAGTTGTTTTTGAAACCCCGGTGAATCCCGTTCAATCCAAAGTTTCAATACCTTATCCATCACGTTTAAGTGAGTAAAAGCTCCGTGATCAAACTAATAATCAAATGAAGAAGTTTCTTGAGATATTTCAAAAGTTACACTTCGACATTAGTTTCGCTGATGCTCTTCTCTATATGCCCAAGTTTGCTTCCACTTTCAAGAGTCTTCTAAGTAATAAAGAGAAATTGTTTGAACTCACTAAAACTCGTTTGAATGAAAATTGTTCGGCGGTACTTCTAAAGAAACTTCCTGAAAAATTAGGAGCCCCGGGAAATTTCTCATTCCTTGTGATTTCCAAAAGCTTGAAGAGTGCTTCGCGTTGGCCGATCTTAGCGCTAGCATAAATCTCATGCCTTTCTCTATTTGGCAAAAGCTTTCACTTCCCGAGCTTACACCAACACGAATGACTCTAGAATTAGCAACCCGAACAGTTACGGTTCCGAAAGGTATTGCTGAAGATGTCTTTGTGAAGGTTGGCAAGTTCCAATTTCCTGCCGACTTCGTAGTCGTTGATTTCGATGCCGATCCTCGTGTTCCCCTTATTTTGGGAAGACCATTCTTGAAAACGGCTCGTGCATTAATCGACGTCTTCGAAGGTGAAATGACTCTAAGAGTTGGCGATGAAAAATTTGTCATTAACATTGAAAACACTTCAAAAGATCCTCTCGACCTTGAACAATAAGCAATTAACCAAATTGATGTCATCGATGTTGCATGCGATGAATACTTTGAAGAAGTGTTAAATGTGCAAGGATCAATTAATTCTACCCCCCCCCCCTCTCTCACTCCATTCGAGGGAGGTGACTTCATTTTGGAAGAAATTGAAGCTTGTTTATCATGTGATTCTTGTGTTGATCATGATTCTATCAATCCCGAGGAAGACATACTTCTCCATGAGAAGTTGCTTAATGATGATCCATCATCTCTTCCTCCAAAAGAACTTCATAATGAGAAAGTCAAATATGTTGAAAAAACTGATGACTTTCCTGAGGTCGAACTCAAGGACCTACCACCTCATCTCGAGTATGCATTTTTGGAAGGTAACGATAAGTTTCCAGTCATAATTGCTTAAGACTTGAATGAGGAAAACAAAGCCGCTCTCCTCAAGGTTTTAAAGTCACACAAGCGAGCCATTGCTTGGAGACTTTCCGACATCAAGGGTATTAACCCAGAATTTTGCATGCACAAGATTTTGATGGAGGATGACTTTAAACCAGCGGTTCAACAACAAAGAAGGGTAAAACCTAAAATTCATGAGGTTATCAAGCAAGAAGTCATAAAACTTCTTGATGCAGGATTGATTTACCCTATCTCGGATAGTCCTTGGGTTAGTCTCATTCATTGTGTGCCCAAGAAGGGTGGTATTACGGTTGTTAAAAATGATGATAATGAGTTGATTCCTACTCCATTGGTAACGGGTTGGCGTGTTTGCATTGACTATCAAAAGTTGAATGACGCCACCCGTAAAGACCACTTTCCTCTACCTTTCATGGATCAAATGCTCGAAAGATTGGCGGGAAACGAATACTATTGTTTCCTTGACGGTTTTTCCGGTTATTTCCAAATTCCCATCGACCCTCAAGATCAAGAGAAAACAACTTTCATGTGTCCATATGGAACATTTGCTTGTCGACGCATGCCTTTTGGCTTGTGCAATGCTCCGGGCACGTTTCAAAGATGCATGATGGCCATTTTTCACGACATGATCGAGAAAACAATGGAGGTCTTCATGGATGATTTTTCGGTCGTTGGGAATTCATTCGAATCATGTCTCACCAATTTAGACAAAATGCTTCAAAGATGTGAAGATACCAATCTTAGTCTAAATTGGGAGAAAAGTCATTTCATGGTCAAGGAAGGCATTGTCCTTGGCCATAAAATTTCTAAGAGCGGGATTGAGGTTGATAAAGCAAAAATCGATATCATTGCTAAACTTCCTCCTCCCACAACTGTTAAAGGTGTTCGGAGTTTTCTGGATCATGTCGGTTTCTATCGTAGATTCATTCAAGATTTCTCGAAGATAGCTAGGCCTATGACCCGACTTTTTGAAAAAGAAACTCCCTTTGTCTTTTCTGATGAGTGCATCGAAGCTTTTCAAACTCTCAAGAAAAAGCTTACCGAGGCACCATTTTTAGTTGCCCCCGATTGGGACCTACCTTTCGAACTTATGTGTGATGCAAGTGACTTTGCCATAGGTGCGGTCTTGGGGAAACGTAAAACCAAACACTTTCAGCCGATTCATTATGCAAGCAAAACCTTGACCGAAGCTCAAGCTCACTACACCACTACGGAAAAAGAATTACTAGCCGTGGTGTATGCATTTGAGAAGTTTCGGCCATACTTAATCTTGACTAAATGCATAGTGTACACGGATCACTCGGCTCTCAAATATCTCTTTGCCAAGCAAGATGCAAAGCCGAGATTGCTCCGTTGGGTTCTCCTCCTACAAGAATTTGATATCATTATTCGTGATTAAAAAGGAGCCGAGAACCTCGCTGCTGATCATCTTTCCCGATTGGAAAATCCTCATCAAAGTGCCCTTGAGAAAAAGGAAATAAATGAAATGTATCCTCTCGAGACACTTAATGTGATTTCTTGTCATGGTGATTCTAGTACCCCATGGTTTGCCGACTTTGCAAACTACCATGTGGGGAATTTCGTTGTTAAAGGGATGTCGTCCCACCAAAAGAACAAGTTTTTCAAAGATGTGAATCATTACTTTTGGGACGATCCCTATTTGTTTAAGATTTGTGCGGACCAAGTCATTCGTACATGTGTTCATGGCCAAGAAGCCATGGAAATTCTTAAGGCTTGTCATAATAGACCCACCGGGGGACATCATGGCCTGAATTACACCGCTCGAAAAGTGTTTGATTCCGGTTTTTATTGGCCCACAATTTACAAAGACGCCCATGACTTAGTCAAATCTTGTGACTCGTGTCAACGTCAAGGAAAGATAACACAAAGGGATGAAATGCCACAAAATGTCATCCAAGTTTGTGAAATCTTTGATGTGTGGGGCATTGACTTTATGGGGCCGTTCCCGTCTTCATGATTGAACAAGTACATACTCGTGGCAGTGGACTATTTGTTGAAATGGGTCGAAGCCAAAGCTCTCCCAACCAACGATGCCCGAGTAGTTGTAAAATTTTTAAAATCTCTCTTTGCTAGGTTTGGAACTCCTCGTGCTATTATTAGTGATCGCGGTACTCACTTTTGCAATGACCAATTTGCAAAAGTCATGCTTAAAATGACGGTCCAAATTCTAAAGTGAATGGGCATCGGTTGAAGCATTATTTTGGAGGGGACATACCACCCGTGGTTGTCCCGAATATCCAAACTTTCCCCATGGATCAATGAATTCGGGGTCGAGTCAAGCTAGCGACTTGGTTAACAAAAACAGTAGCATTACATGGGTTTTCACCCATCTTTCTAACTTCTTTCTCTTTTTTAAAAACTAGTGTGGGGGAGTACCCATACTAAAAAAAAAAAAAAAAAAAAAAAAAAAAAAAAAAAAAAGATGTTCATACACTTGCACAAATCTAAACTTTTTACATTCCAAAATGTCGGCATAAAAGCCGGTACTTTGAATATTGAGGGCAATATTCACTTCTAAGTGTTGGGGGGGGGGGGGTGTAAATTCTGGCGAATTTAATCACTTTTGTGCCATAATACCCCCATTTTGGCCAAAAAAATTTTTAGTGGAAGTGCTTTGCACTTACACATCAAAAGGTATCAGTCCACCACGTCTAACATAAGGACTGGCTAATCCAAGAGCAAATGGCTCTTGGTAAAGATATCTCAAATTTGTTTATGGTTGGCAATTAGCCAAAAATTGTATGGTGTCCAACTCACCATATCTTGCTTTAATAGTGAGGAGTTGGCTAGCCCACAAGGTTATGGCTTGTGGTAAAGGCGGTGGAAAACCAAAATTGGTAATCAACTCACCAAGATGATGATTGAATTCCATCAAAGAGTTGGCTAGTCCAAAAGCAAACGGCTTTTGGTAAAGACAAATCAAAACCGTTGACTGCTTATGGTTTGCTAAAAATCATATGGTTATCAGTGTACCATAGTTCTTACTTGAACCAAAACATTTGGCTACTCCAGAAGTAATGGCTTTTGGTAAAGAGACTTCAAATCCATTAAATTTTCACAAAAGATTGCTAGGGACTAGCAATAGTTTAGTATGGGGGATTGATTAGTGTGGGGGATTGATTAGTGTGTAAATACTCATCATTTTTTGTCAAATCTGAACTGCAAAATATTTAAAAACACTCAAAAATGCATCAAAATACTGAAAATATCCCAGGGATTGTGTTTTATATGTTTCTGAGGCAAAATGAGTAAAAACAGATGAAAGACGAACAAAGTTTGCATAATTGGCAGTTTCGGTTCCCTAACTTTCAAAACTTGTCAAAAACAGTCCCTATGCATTTATTTTGAAAGATAAGTCAACCCAAGTCCTTAAAAAATCAAAATTTATCAAAAATGATCCTTGGGTAAAAAGTTTCAAATGTTTGCAAGATTGGTCCCTCTACTTTCATATTTGGCAGAAAAGGTCCCTGGGAATTTTTAAAAAAATGAAAAATTGCAATATTGGTTCTTGTACTATTGAAACTTCGCAAGAATGGTACTTGGTGATAGTTTAGAGAAATGGCAGAATTGGCCCTTCGAAAAATCAGATTTTACATAGTTAGTCCTTGGGCCTTAAATCCTAAACTATTACTACTAAATCTAATCCTAAACCAAATAAAAACAACACCCCATGATCCATATTCCCCTAAGCCCAAAACCACATCCAGCCCAAACACCACCACCCCGTTTAATACCTAAGGCCAAGTCAACACGGGTCAAGATGTCAACACGGGTCAAACTAATACCCTTCTCCCTCACCTCGTTTATCCACTGGGTAAACCTCCACCACCACTACTGCAACACTCCACCACCCCACTCCCTCAAAAGCTCCCCCAACACAATCCCCAATCCCACTACCCTCCTCACAATTCCTACCTACCCCCAATTTCCATGCTGGCAATCCAAAAGCCTCACAACTGTTTTCCCGCCAAAATTGGTTTAAGGGCTTAGATCAAGCATACTTCAATCCAACGACTGGGAATTGTTCAAGGAAGCACAGGGAGTGCTTTTGCACTGTTTTCTCTCACAGGAGTAGCACAAGAAGGAAGTTTAACCTAATTCGAATAGTAGTATAAATATAGGACTCTTGTAAGCCTCCAGGGCATCTATCCTTTCTTTGTAATCTTTTATTTCTTAAGTTCTCAGTGTTCTGTTGTAATTTACTTTTTCAAATCAATTCAAGTTCTCTTTAAGTTTCAAGAAATTTCTATTTTTAATTTAATATTGCATCTTTTGTTATTTTACTCCATTTGTCTCTTAATTACTTTCAGATGCTTCCTTAAGCTTTCTAAAAATTATTTCAAGTTAAGATGTACAAATAGATCAAAAAAAAGAAAGAAAAAAAGAGGAAAATACAAAGAAAATCAAAATAAAATAAAAAAATGGTGAGCTGATGGTTGAAGCAGAGCAAGGATGGATGGCATATGGTCTAGAGCTTATGGGAGCAGTAGGATGGTAAAAATTGGTCCTAGTTCACATCAGTTCTAAGATTGGATCCTTTGTAAGGCATTTTCCATTTTTGCATAATCTGTGTTTTTCATTTGTTGTTATTGAATGTTGTTTGATTCTGTTTATTTATGATTAATTTAGCCTAGTATAAACTTATGTATCAATGTTATGATTTAGATAGCTCAATTGCCTTTTCAAATTTGTCTAAACAGATTTTAGAGGGGTGTTTGGTATTGTTTGTTTGATGGTATTATAGCTTTTGATTGTGATTCAAATTTGCCTAGGTTCACTACTTAGGCTTAGCTAACTGCAATTCAACCTTTACCTTGTCCATTTACACAAAAATAGTCAAACTCACCTAAATTTCATCATTTAAGGTAATTGTTGGTACCTTAGGTCCTATAATCTTGCCATTAGATTTATTAGGGTGATTTAAGTTAACTTAGCTTCATTCAGTGTTCATTTAACATAATAAATAAGTTTTGATCATTCAAAAGTCACCAAGGTCAAAGTTAGTGAAATTGACAAAAGTCAAAATTGCATACTAAAAATTGGGACAGATTTCAATAGAATCCCTAGGATTCATTTCTGGGTGAAAGTGCAAAGTGTTTGAGGTTTTGTAATCCTTGGCAGCTTGTGTAACATAATCAAGAAGAAAATTTCAATTTGAGATCCTTTTGACCCTTTGAATCTGTGTCCAAACTTGCTCATTTGACCCAAAATTGCCCTGCACCCAGTTTTGTTCTTGTTTGACACATTTTTCTTTTGAGCATAACCTGCTCATTTCTTGGCCCTTTTGTTTGATTGTTGTTGCTCTGAATAGCCACTAGTACCACCTTGTTAGTGTGCTTTTTGTTTGCCGTTATTTGCGTTTTATCTTGCTAAATTTGGCCCTTCTCTTTGCCCCTTTTTGGCTGCTGTTGTTGTGTGTTTTTAACACATCTAAGCTTGATTAATTATGTTTCTGTTTGATGTTCTTGTTGGTGATTGTTGTTACAATATTGCTTAGATTAGTTGTGAAAATGTTTGCTATTATTTGCTTGTTTTTGTTCTTGCTTTTGTTGTCAAAATTTGCCTAGCTGTTACCATATTTTCACTCATTTTGGCAATTTGGCCTAGTATTGAGAAATTAAGTTTGCATAAGCTCAATTTCAGCTTTTAATCAAAAGTTGCTTTTCAAAAGTTTGATATTTTGTTGTTAAAATCAGTTTGTAAAAGAAAATTTGAAAAATAAAATGTTTGAAAAAAATTGCAAAAGGTGGAGGTCGAACCTCTGACCTCTTGGCTTCACACAGACATAACACCACACAGATAACCAACATGCCCTTGGGTCTTTTTCAGTTATTCATTGCACAATTTAATATTTAGCACAAGTTGTAGTTTGTTTTGTTTATTAAGCTTAATAGCTTATTTGGCTTATTGCGAGCTAATTTTTGTACTGAACCACCCTTTTTATTATTTTTCTTAGGCTTAGATTAACTTGTAGTATTTTCTAAAAAAGTTTCAGATTTTTCTTAATTGTTTTAGTATTTTTAATAATTTAATTTAGTATAAATAGTTTTTAATTAATAATTATTAAATAAAAAGTATAAAAAATGTTTTTCTTCTTCCAAAAAATTTTCTTTGTCATTAGGATCGTAAAAATATAAATTTCATGCCCGTAGGATTAGCGTAGCATTAAATTCATGTTTTCTTTTGTGTACTCGCGTAATTTTTAATTAACGTTCGCGTTTTTAAATATTAGATTACGTTTTAGGATTCCCCGTTTCCTCATTATGTTTCCCGTAGCATTTTAGGATTCCCTTAGTTTTCCAATTTCCTTTGTTCTCTTTTAGGTTGCGTTATTTTCGTTCGTTAACTTTCAATTTCCATTAATTTAATGTATCACAAAACCAAATAATCTTTCACAACCAAACATACAAGGTTTTAATCTCGATCTTTTCTCGAACTTTCCATTCACATCTTGTTGGGGTACGACCCGGGAAATCACTTCTCGGTCTCACAAATAAATATCACTTTCACGAGTTTACGAGGTAATCTTTTTCCTAAAAGGTTTACTTGTAATTCTCCACGTCTTGTTGTCTCACGATAACATTGACATCACGTTTGTTGGTATTTTGATAAATTGTTTTGCACAAAAACACAACGAATCATGCTACGAAGGATGAATGCATGCTTCTTTCGTACACCTTTTTGATTCACATCAAAACTTTTACCTGTCAAAATTTAAGTCATGCCGTCCAATATTGAGAACACTTGCAATTACCTTTTGCCTATGCGTGGGACCTAGGTTGAATTGTAACCCAAGGTGACTATTCTCTATGCATGAGAGCTAGATATATTCTCGCACGTTCTCAAATTGGATGACTTAATCGAGTTAAGCGGTGAGACCTTGACTCGAGGCAAAGATAGGACGAAACATGCCTACATGACACAGTGGTTTGACACTAGATGCCATGAGTGCCATAAGGATCTAAAAGTTGCACTTGTAATGCAATTGGTGATCGTCACCTACCAATTGAATCTACTATTGCTAGCAGATCAACTGATGTGATTGTAGAAGCGCAATGTGGATCTTAGCCTTTTTCGTAAATTAATTGTTTTAAAATTGTAAATGTGGGGTTGTTAATTTATAAAAGGATAATTATCGAAAATACTAAATATGAACTTTGTGAATTCAATTAATGAATTAATGCAACACAAAACGTAAAAAAAAGTTTGTTCTTTTCTTGTTAAAAGGATCAAACTAAGTCTTCCTTTCCTTGTAAGAAAGAGACTTGTTCCTATCCTTTTTCTTTATGAGGAAAAGCCATAATAGGAATATTTGAATTTTCCTAACTCTAATCAAACTCAAAGCACACATACTCTAGAAATCATGATGTCTTGTAAAAGTCAAAACGGTTAAGTATGGTTGCACATCTTATTCCATCAAGTTCGTTTTATAACCCTAGTTCCAGTTTTAAAACCTTGAAGAAGTATAAGATATTTAGATAACTAGAGAACATGTTTTCTATAGCTACCAAACTGAAATGAGTTTAAATAATTAGAAAACGTAAATATCAATAAACCGCAAAATGGTAAAGGCATTTACTAGCATGATTACCTAGTAATGTGTCTTAACCCAATAAACATGGAGGAAATGCATGCCTATTATAAAGTTAAAAATGATGGCTAGCCCATCATCTATATGTTAGAATTTTATGCACTTCCTTGAATACCTAAGTACATGTTTACTAGTCAAAGTGACTCACATTAGCAATAATGTGTAGATATTCAAAGAAAGCAGGAAAGTATCCAATCGTCAATCATGATGAAGCGAAAAGTGTAACGCTTTTGGGGGGGTCATTTAAGGCCAAAGTCGAGATTATTTGATCAAATATTGCCCAAAATCGTTCCTTTTGTCATTTTAGGTACTTTTGAGAGGAATTTTACAAAATGAAGCATTTTGGACGTTTTTGGAGCGAAAAAGTACAGAAAACGACAAAGTCTCAAAAGCATGCTGGAAATTGCCTTTGACGGCGTCACAAGTTGTTAGTGACGGCGTCATGATTTGACAAAAGGGTGGATAAATCAAATATACGTGACGCGCCAGAATGTTTTGTGAAGGGGGTCTGACGGTGTCATGTACAAAAATTCCAAGGCCATCAAGAGTTATCATAAAGAGTGACGGCCCAGAACCCATATAGAGTGACGGCGTTAGAAGTGGATCTAGGCAATACGAGTTTAATTTGGCGGCGAGTTGATGGCGTCAGACTTAACTCTTGACGCCGTCAGATTACAAAATCTATATATAGTTTTCTAGTTTTCATTCATTGTGTGCAACTTTGAGGGAACAAAACCCTAGACGAATTTTCCAGCTATTTGAAGGGTTTCAACCCTTTGTTTCTTCAATGTTTAATTGAATATAAGTACTTTACCAAATCATTCAATATGTCTATATGTTGTTTGATTATATCTTACGCTTGTCTTCTCTTTAACATGCTAGGCTAGGTTTCTTTCGTGTTTGCTTAGATGTAATGAAACCTAGATGTTAATTATTGGTTGATGGTTTGTTTATAATTGTTGTGGATGAATGAATTCGATGTTAGGCTTAAGAAAACTGGCAGACTTCCAATTGGTAACTTGCTTGAACATCTTAAGAAACATGATCGGATGTGTACTACGATTATTTGGTTATATTTAATGCATAGGTAACTTCCAGGGATACCATGTTAGGAGCTTTTAGTCGGCTCGACATAGGATTGAGGTTGAAGCCTATAGAGTTAGGGAAGATCGTACACGGTCCTACGACTAGTATTAAGAAATATAACCCGTCATCCATGCAATTGTAACAAGCTAATTAACCGGTGAAAGATATCTAGGGAGTAATGAAATCTAAGTAAACACACTTTCTCTCATTATTGTTTACACCACAAATTAGTTTAAGTTTATTTTATTTTATTTTGATTGCATCTTTAGTTAATTGGGTTAGTTGACTAGCAACTAATTCCGCCCACTCCTTCAAAACCCGAGATTTTACTTGCTTTCCTTAAAATATAAAAATTACAAAAAGAATCAGCCCTCACCCCAAGACCTAGTTTAGTAGAATTTTAACCCTAGCGAACACTATTCCTAGAGTTGAACGATCAATCCCCCGATACTTGTCACTATACTATACTACAACGAACAGGTACACTGCCTGGTGGGGATTGCAAGCTTCTCAAGATCCATTGAGAGGTAAAACCTTTTGCGAGGGCGCAATTCCACGCATCAAGTTTTTGGTGCCGTAGCCCGGGGAATAGTTATTGTCTAGGTTAGAATTTCTTTTTATTAGGTCTACTTGCTAGATTCCTTTCTAGTAAGATTTTTATTTTATTTTTTATAGGTTTTCTTTAGTCTATCTTTTCTTTGTGTGTTTGTTCGTATAATTCGCATTAATTATTCCGTTGGCCACTATGGAAATCACGAATCCACCCCTTTCACCTATCGAGGTTGCTTTGTTGCGTGAACAGATTGAGAATGAGATTAGGGAACTTAGAGAACTCAACAGATTGGTTGATATTGAGCTTGACTATGCGCTTAATGACTTAGCAATAGCCATGGACTTAGACAAGGAATTTGAACCCAATAACTTGGCAATTGTAGAAGATGTTAAGGAAGTAGAAGAGGAGGGTTTAGATGACGATTATTTCAATTTATATCATACTAAGGAAGAAATCGCTTATTATAATAATCTCATTGATAACCCTAGGCCTCCCTTTGTTAAGATTGATCCCAAGATTACAAGAGGTGGCCCTAAGAATGTGAAGATACCATGTATGATTGGGTATAAATGCATTGATCAAGCCTACATCGATTTTGAATCCCCACTCAACATTATGTCTTCAAGTGTCTATAATGAGTTAGTAACAACAAGACTCGGACCTAGAAAAGATCCCAAATACCCTGGTGGAGTTTGTAACTTTTTCGGGAGAGTTAAAGGTCTACATGTCTTTGTTGGGAACTTTACTTACCTCGTGGAATTTATGGTTGTGGAAGACTTGGCCAATTTATAGATTGTCGCTTATCCCATGTGGTACTAGGTAAGTCATTTGTTGAGGAGTCCAAGTTAAAACACGATCAAATAGAGGGAACGGTCCAATTATCCAATGGGACCGATTGGATTACCTATAGAATGCCTAATAAAATGAAGGAGTTTCGTTATGTGCCTCAACTTGATATGGATAACATTAGCGCAATCGAGGACATTAACAAAGAAGATAAGAGTAAAGGAATGAATTTTGTTTGGGAAAAGAGAATCCTTTATTACAAGAATTGTTTAGCCCTTGGACCTAAGTATAAAGTTGACAATGAAGTAGTTTAAAGGTTAAGAGAATTGATTTAAAAGTGGGAAAGGAAAACGTAGCCCATAACTTTGAGTCTAGCTACAAGACTCGTAAATAAAGAAAAGTGCTTCTTGGGAGGCAACCCATGTTTTATTTGTTTTGTTTGTTTGATTGATTGTTTGTTTAATTTTATTTGTTTCCGTATGCATGCAATATTTTTATTGTCTATGGCTCATGTTTCATACTAAATTGTGAAAATGCTTTACTTTGTTGTTTGTCTTAACTTCATAAAAGGTATTTCGCAAAAGCTAAGTGTAAGGGAAATCTAAATTTGTTTTTAAGAACGGAATTGAACATGAACCACAACAATAGTAAATGAACATGTATATTAGTATATGTTTGAATCAAATGCTTGTATCGAGTCATAATGATGTTTTGCAGGAAATTCCAGGAATTAAGGCATAAGTTTTTCCAGAAATTTTCTGAAAACTTAACATGAGATTTCTGTCAGAACACTCTGACGACGTCATGATTAACACCTGACGGCGTCAGGTGTAAAATTCTGGAAATTTTACAAGTTTTGTTTTTCTAACGGAGTCTTAAAATTTTTGTTAATTCTTTAGTTTTATAAATTCCATGAAATCTGCAAACATTAATTCCACAAGCATTATATCCTTATGTATATAGATTGCCGCCGATTTTACGCGAGGTTGGCATGTTTGTTTTCTCAGGTTTAACAGGTTATATTGGACAAGAAGATGATTTATTATTTCGGAAGGGAAGCTTTCAACGTTCATTTTCTTAGAGGATGATTTAACCATGTTAACGATTTATCCACACCGAACGAATCAGGGGAGTATTTTTTTTTTCATTCTTTTACCTTATTTACTTTTACATCTTTTTATTTAACATTGGGGATAATGTTCAGCCTAAGTGTAAGGGGAGGGTAAATGATGATACTTTAGAGAATACAATTGCACTTGAGTTTGTTTGTTTAATAGTAGGTGTATAATAAAACTAAGAGAAATACTTGTTAGGGCAATTTTAGCGCCAAATTTAAAATTTTTTACAACATTTAGGAGTGAAACTTTAGCCTTAATGAGCGTCTCATGGATAGGAGTTGCATAAATAGCATAAAAACCGTACCACTCAAAAAAAATTTCCACCCAAATATGTGAGGTTCACCTTTAGATTTGTTAGGAAAATCATTCATTATTAATGCTTATGAGTGTACCGGTAGTACTTAGATTCTAGAACTTGAGTTAGTGATGCATCCCGAGACCGCTAGTGAGACTACATTCGTGTAGTAGGATTTACTACATGATAAGAGGCATTAGGATCACCCTTGTGTTAAACCCATATCATAATTACTTGACCATTTAAGTCAATTATCTTGACTAGTAAAGTCAATTAATTTCTCCCGCACCTTTGCGTTGTACTCATTTATAGTACATGATACCCCTAGTACACCCCTCCGAGCCTATCTTTTTCGTTTCTAACTTTAAGCATTTTACTTAAAGGAAGAATTTGTTTACAACCCACCCCAAATGTACACCCAAATCGCCTTTGCCTTCCGTGTATGCACTCATCTTTAGTGCATTATTGTTATATGTTCAATCCCTTAGTTTATTATCTAATTGATTACATGGTTGCTAAGTCGAGTCATATCTCGTACATATTGTTTTGGGACGATTGGGACTCATGGGTAAAGTACTTGTGTTATGGAGTAATGGGGAAGAACATCATATATTACCCCCATATGTGCGTAATCTTAAAAAGTACTCCAAGTGTTTTGATATCTTAATTCGAGTCATTAGAATAGTTATTTGTAAAGTATGTAAAAGTTCAAGTGTAAGGAGAATGCAAATCCCCTATGATGTATTATTTTGGATGGTAGGGTAAAAAAAAAAAAAAAAAAAAAAAAAAAAATAGAAAAAAAAAATAGAAAAAGAAATAGAAAAAGAAAAAGAGAAAAACATACGGACTACCATCCCGTTTCCTTTATGTTTATTTTAAGTTTTTGTTATTTTTTATTTATTAGCTTAAGTCGAGTCGAGTCTTGGCTTAGCAACGCCTTATTGTACATGTAATTAACTAAGATGATTAACTCGTCACCAGTAAATATTGCCTTTATCCAACAAAACCGTGTTTATCCTATCCCTACACCTAACATTATAACCTTTTTAAAAGACCTCTTTGATAGTTTATCCTAGGTGCTTACGCCAAGTGGTGGAGGTTTGATCCTTTCCCAAGCCTATGGTAATCTATTTGCTATGACAGGTAATGAGAGATGTTTTCCATTTCCATATTGTGATATATATTTTCTTACACCCGAGAGATGTGAGTATCTAAACACTATTTGTGAGGTGCTAGTATATAATTTCCGTGCTTGTTTTTTGTTGAAGTGGAACGATTATTTGTTGTAATTACTTTTATATTAGTGTTAAATGACCCCTAACTTGTATTTTGATTAGAATAAAAGCGCATTTACTTGAGGATAAGCAAATCTCAAGTGTAAGGGTATTTGATGAAGCGAAAAGTGTACCGCTTTTGGGGGATCATTTAAGGCCAAAGTCGAGATTATTTGATCCAATATTACCCTAAATCGTTCCTTTTGTCATTTTAGGTACTTTTGAGAGGAATTTTACCAAAGGAAGCATTTTGGACATTTTTTGAGCAAAAAAGTAAAGAAAACGACAAAGCATCAAAAGCATGCTGGAAATTGCCTTTGACGGCGTCACAAGTTGTTAGTGACGGCGTCATGAGTTGACAAAAGGCTGGATAAATCAAATACAAGTGACGCGCCAGAATGTTTTGTGAAGGGGGTCTGACGGCGTCATGTACAAAAATTCCAAGGCCATCAAGAGTTATCATAAAGACTTAAATAGTGACGGCCCAGAACCCATATAGAGTGACGGCGTCAGAAGTGAGTTTAATTTGACGGCGTCAGACTTAACTCTTGACGCCGTCAGATTACAAAATCTATATATAGTTTTCTAGTTTTCTTTCATTGTGAGCAACTTTA